>JALPQI010003832.1:0-93281 GCA_025490895.1 Thaumatotibia leucotreta | reverse complement strand
TAATGGAATAGGCACTTTTGCCCTCCTAATAAATGTACATGTTTTATGTTACTGACTCAAGTTACGTTAAAAGTAGATTATTTGTCGCTTCGAATGGTCTTATACTCACGATCCACTTGCTGGCTACATATTTATGGAGACAGGTAATTTTGCTGACACTAATACTCTGTTTAACCTTCTCTGTCAGTAGAAAATGGCACCAAATTCAAAACATGAAGGCGCGAAGAGTTAGTTATCCATAGAAAATTGGAATTTGCCGCCTTTTTATACTGACAGTGATAGTTAGGCAGAGTATAATTCGCAATCTAAGGACATAACAAGTTTCTTTACTAAGCAAAAAAAGGTATTTTTGAAATAAATCCCAGACCGAGTAAACTTGTGGGCTTATGATGGTCCCATGGATATTGTTTATCGTTGTTGCCGTCAGGTTCACGTTCTAACAAGTAGAGTCTGTGCGGAAAGAGAATGGTCGTGGCGAAAAATGGAACTAACATTATGATTTTTATATGGCAACCCAATTGGTCCATGTGTCAAATGTCAGACTATGTTCCGTGTTGAACCAGCTTTGTTTGTCGTGTTATTTTCTTTAGATTTTTGCTTAAAATAATGTCGAAAAGGGGGAAAACCTTGCGCAGTTCTACAAGGGAAGTGATATTTAATATTATACGGTTTTGCCAACGAGAAAAAGCTGCAAAACACACCATTATTAACTTGAATAAAGTCACAGAACGTGTGGCAGAAATGTGTGGTAAATTTTGGTTGAATTATTATCTTCGCGACAGTTAATTGAATATTTATAGACTTCTTAGGCAACCTACTCCCATGACACGTCTACATGTATACAAATTGTAAGGGATTCTTTATAATATCTGTTTATTTTGATGCAATCAGTGTTAGAAATAGAAGGTATAAAGAGTGTTGATACTTTGATATAATATAAAGTGCCATTAACATAATTAACTTTTTTCCAGGCTTAAGTAAAGGTACAATAACTAAGATAAAACAAGAAGGTTCCACAAATAATGGCGTGTGGTGCACGCCAGGAAAAAAGTGTCCAGGAAGACCAAAAAAAGTAATTATTGATGATTTTGATAAGTGCGTCATCCGAAACAAAATTCGTGAATTTTATGCTGTGAGGAAGGAGGTACCGACTTTGAGGAAACTACATCGTGTGTTAAAGGAAGACATAAACTTTTGTGGTGGAATCACTGCTCTCCGTGAAGTTATAAAGCAACTCGGCTATAAATATAAAAAATGTGAGTCTAAACGAAAAGTTCTCATTGAGAGGCATGACATCGTGGTCTGGCGTGCTAAATATTTGCGGACAATGAAGCACTTGAGGGCATCTGGTAAACCAATTATATATATAGATGAAACATATATTCATACTGCACATGAAGTTAATATGTGTTGGCAAGGGCCTGATGAACCTGGAGTATCAAAAGCAATTTCACATGGTGAAAGATATATCATTGTTCATGCAGGCAGTAAGGACGGTTTTGTGGAAAATTGTTTGCTTGCCTATAAAACTAAAAGTTTATCAGCAGATTATCACCACGACATGAATCGAGAAAATTTTACCAAATGGCTAAATGAAAAGCTCTTGCCAAACTTATCTCAACCATCTGCGATTGTGCTCGATAATGCATCTTATCATAGTACCCGCTTAAACAAGCCTCCAACTAGCAATGATAGGAAAGACACTTTAAAGAGATGGTTGGATGATAATGGAATAGTATATCCAGATGACGCACTAAAAGAAGAACTTGTAGGTTTAGTAAAAAAGAACAAAGGAGAACCAGTATTCGAAATTGACGAAATACTCAAGAAGCATGGTCATATTGTTGTCAGGCTACCACCATATCATTGTGACCTCAATGCTATTGAAATGATTTGGAGTTTGGTAAAAAGACAAGTAGCATCAAAAAATGTCAACATATCAGCAAAAGAACTGTTACCAATTCTAAATGAATGCTTCAGTAATGTTACTGCAGAACATTGGCGAAAAGAATGTGATCACGTGATGCACGTTGAACAAAAATATTGGAAACAAGACCATTTAATAGAAGATGTGCAAGAATTTATTATAAATGTAACCGACTCGAGCACGTCAGGGTCAGACGAAGAGTCCTTGAACCTCTTAGATAGTTCCGGGGATGGTTCAACCATTTCCGAAATCCAATTTTTAGAATCTGACTTTGATTATAGTTCAGATTAGGAATAAAATAAATTTTAATATTTATTTAGTATTTTCTTTACACCTTCTCATAAATGGACTATTTACATTGAAACTTACTGTTGCTTTAACTTAAAATTACCTGTTTATTGTGCAAAATGGTATGTTGTAGTCATAAATATTACTATTTAAGTATTTATGTAATAATTTCGGGATATTTACCATAGTAGTGCAAGCAGTGCAGACTTGTCATTGCATACATCTATCTCAGGTTATTTGAGAAATAATACTTCTCTGTTGGCGTGTAGAAAACTGTTCAAAATGGATACATTTCTTTAGAATGTTGAAATGCGACTTATATTTGTAATAACATATTTATTTATAGTTATTAAATGAAGGTTGCAGGGGTACATTTATAGGAACTTTGGTTGGATACATAATAATAGCACTTAAAATGAATCGGCGATAGTGTAAGATTGTGTGGATACTAAAAATGTCACAAAGCAGGGGTAAATCATTTTTGCATATTAACCCTTTACCTACGGGTGTCAACCAGAGTTGCCACCACTGTCAAACTAAAGTCATACGTATGTAATGGTGTCAAGCCAAACAATTTATTAGCAAATATTATGGCCCCGTAGGTAAAGGGTTAAAAGTTCCTTCATTTTGTAAGACTAACATGGATACATCTCTTTGTAGTTGACTGTACCTGTCAACGAATATGGTACTTACATAAAAACATTTTATTTTACATAGTCTCAGTCTCAAAGTATCAAGATGGTATCACACTCAATCACGCTATATTGACGTAACAGAGTTGCCATCATAACAAAAGCGGTAATTAAAAACAGATGTGCCCTCAAATCCTACGACCATTCTCTTTCCGCACAGACTCTATGCAAGCGCAAAAACGACGAGTAGCACGATAAACGGTAAAATCGTGACCATAATAAGCCACTTGGTATTAATTAACATTTTAATTTAAATTTTCGAGGGTTCCTGGTGAAGCCCCATAAGTAGAAATAACTATTCATTGAAATGACAACCTCACGAGTTTCATACAGTTCGTATTTCAAAAGCCGGTTTTCTCGACTTATCAGGCTTCACCAGGTAGGTAACCCTCGTTTTATCGATATAACGTCTCACATCACTAGACTACGTAACGCGGCTTCCGCGCTCCCATACATTATGGCCGAGTGTGTATGTAAGAGTATGTCGACTATAACGAGCGGGAACTAGGAAGAACGATCGTATACATAGACATCGGCTTCCTGCCTTGCAAAGTCGGCTGATGAAAATGATTACATATTTTTTCACCACACTGCTCGTAAACACGCTGTTTGTCCTTCAATTTCAGAGCGCAAAACTGTGTTTTAATCTCTAGAGGTTAAAGTATTTTTTTTTAATCTTCTGGGTAGACTAAAGCAATAACTTATACGGCCTGAGAGTGCAATAAGCTTTTTGACGTTTGAACTAGACAGTACGTTCGAAAACTCAATAGTTGCAAACAGATTCATACACATGAACCTTTCATAATATTATATTCAATATGCTAAAATCCAAATTAATTACCACATTTTGTTGTAAAAAGGCTTTTAATGAAAAGTTCTAAAAATACGACAAATAAAAACAATAGGAAAATAAAAGTGTTGACACTATGCAAATTTCAGAACGCATCCGAATTTTTTTTCTTTTAAAATCTAAACGAGTTCGGTCGTGTTTTGTTTTCTTTCACTCTTAATTTTCAAGTTTTCGGGTAGGTAATTGCGAGATGCAAAAGTTGGATAATTCCGAAAATCACAGAAAAATCGCCAATAACTACATGAGTTTCATTTTGGAATTATCCTGAATTTTTAAGCATTGCCACGCCAAGATAAATATTTGAGGTTGTTATGCTTGAGTTTTATTTCGCATGTTTCCTCACTTTAGTGTGGTGAAAAATGTTGTGTTTCACTCGGCAGCAAAGCTTGTTCAACTCTCGTGCCTTAAAACCCTCGCATCGCTCAAGATTCCATTTTGTGAACCACTCGCTGCGCTTGTGGTTCAAATTCTGAAATCTTTCGCTTGCTCGGGTTTCAATATTTGCACGAGGATTAAACAATCACTTTGCTCCCTAGTAAAACAAATAACTATTATCATGTTTTGCCACCGTTTTTAGAGTTCCGTACCCAAACGGTAAAACGGGACGGGATTAGGACATACCTAGTGGGGAGATAAATAAATACCTGCCTACCTGAAAAAAGTTAATTGGCCCTCGTAAGTATTAGACTGTCATTTCATTAAAGGTTAGTTTCGACAACTCATCTGCGTAAGTGCGAACTATATGTACGTACCTACTAGGTTCCTATGTGTTAAGCACTTTTAGATCTTACTTCAGCTACTTATAAGATTGGACTGGTCAAGTATTCTGTATGCGGGTACCTTAGGGCCGTAATTGCCAACTGTGGACTCAGGAAGCTGGAAACAAGGCATCATCCAATTCTATTGTAAGTGGCAGGGTTGTCGCAACTTCTCTAGCGGTTAGAGTTGCAAAGTGACCGTCATTTTCAATAACTGACCGACATTTATTATAAATTTGTACGGCTTGACTTAGGCCCACTTGCACCGATCGTGATTAGCGATTTATAATAAATAAATAAATATTTTTGGACATCTTTACACAAATCGATCTAGTCCCACGGTAAGCTCAATTAAGGCTTGTGACGTGGATATCAGGCGACGATATACAGGGTGTTTGGTTAGCGGTGTCGGAGCTTTTAAGGGCTTAAACTACAATCAATTTTATCGATAAATTACTAAACAATTTTTTTTTTTGTGCCAACGATAATTAAATGGCGGCCATTTTAAAATTTCAAACAGACGAATACGGGCGCACGTGATATTTCTGGAATTATACGTTTGTTATCGGTCCTATCCCTGCAAAAAAAATCTCGTTAGAGAGCTCATTAGATAAGCAAACTAATTAAGCTAATCATTTGACTCAACTATTTGAACAACAAGGCTAAAAAAATTTTTTAAAATTAAAAATAGTAAAAAAATCACCCTAATTTTTCAATTAATTTAATTTTGCATGAAAACTAGGTCGTTAAGATAGGTTTTTGGTGTTGTTATTTATTAGTACAGTATGTTAGCTAAAAAATAAGACCATAATTACAGTTATACCTTAAGTACTTTAGGAATTACAAGTGCTCAAACATACACCAAAACAGCTGCATTTAGCGTTCCCGATGCAAAATCCATAAACAAATGAATGTCAGCAGTGTACTGACTAGTGAAGTGGCCGCCTTCCATCCATCCAGTGCATGTTTGAGAACTTCTAATTCCTAAAGTACTTAAGGTATAACTGTAATTATGGTCTTATTTTTTAGCTAACATACTGTACTAATAAATAACAACACCAAAAACCTATCTTAACGACCTAGTTTTCATGCAAAATTAAATTAATTGAAAAATTAAGGTGAATTTTTTACTATTTTTAATTAAAAAAAATTTTTTTTGCCTTTTTGTTCAAATGGTTGAGTCAAATGATTAGCTTAATTACTTTGCTTATCTAATGAGTTCTCTAACGAGATTTTTTTTGCAGGGATAGGACCGATAACAAACGTATAATTCCAGAAATATCACGTGCGCCCGTATTCGTCTGTTTGAAATTTTAAAATGGCCGCCATTTAATTATCGATGACACAAAAAAAAAATTGTTTGGTAATTTATCGATGAAATTGATTGTAGTTTAAGCCCTTAAAAGCTCCGACACCGCTAACCAAACACCCTGTATATAATAGATAGATACATATAGATACCTACTTAAATACATAGACAGCCATGACCAAGGAACAAATATTTGTGATAAATAAATACACAAATAATGCCCTCGCCGGGATTCGAAACCGGAACCTCCAGCTTCGTAGGCAGGGTCACTACCAACTAGGCTACGGAGGCTGACTTAATCCGGATCAACGCATCATTTCGTATGGTATTTTGACAGCTTAATCTAAATGAACTCGCTAATCTCGATTGGTGCAAGTCCGCCTTAGACATGAAGCCTTAGAGCAGTAAAAAAATCTGAATATTCAGACGGGAAATTAACTTCAATGTTAGTTAAAATACTTGGTTATAGCCTGGCATGGCATTTTGGCTAGACCTGCAGAGGTGATCCGCGTGATTTAAATAGAGGGATTCACTGAAATTTTACGCAGTGAAGGAAATGGTATCAAAAGTATGTGGCCTGCGAAAAGAGAGTCTAGTACCTAATCTACATACGTAGTTTAGTAGATTCACATCATCAGCCTACGATAGTCCACTGCTGGACGTAGGCCTCTCCTATTAACTATGCGCATAAACGCAATAGGAGGTAAATGGAGGCAAGCGGATTGACGATCGCAGTAATGTGTCCGCTATGATGACGTTGCTGCCCGTCATCAATCTTTTATCAAAAAATGGTCAGTGACACTTCAATCCCTTAGTCGATTCTTACGACACCCGCAGGAGGGGTGGTGACAAATGTATTCTTACCGCCGTCACCACACGGCTGGTTTAGTAGATATACTTACATAATTTAATCATCCTGACGTAGGTAGGCTTTACTCACCTAAGTAGTGTAATAATACCTAGGTAGATTCAATCTAGTAACCCTAGTTTCAGATCTGCGAGCTCGAGAGTGGAGAATGCCCGCAATGAGGATGTAACTAACTCACGCTGTACCCACTCAGATGCGGATTGTCTTCTGGTGACAACGTTCCTGGTTATCTTAAATAAGTGTACAGCGTATTACACCACCCACTGAAAACCTTGAACGGGTTGATTTGATAGGTTATACTGAACAACTTTTACGATGGAGCCAACTCAGAAATATCCAAAAAAAATGGATTTTTTATACAAAATGTCGTTATCGATCGGTCACACTGTATGAAAAAGACAATTTTTTTTAGATTTCGTGATTGTACAATCAGCATCAAATACTTCATAGCAGACAGTGGCCAAATAGTTCAGTACAACTATTTATTACATGTTCTCAAATATGTAGGTACAGTCAAGTGCAAAAATAAGTATCGAAAAAATCCGCTCATAAATACGCTATTACACAAAATTACAGAGCACTGGGACATAATTTAGAATTTTTTGTGTACACCTTATTCTGTCTTTGACTGTACCTACTTTTTCTAGTGAGAATATTTTCGGATGTAGGAACCGACAGCATAAACTAATTTGTATTAATTGACTAATGTTTGAACCAATTTTGTACTTATTCTTGTATAAAGAAACCTTAGAGAGACTCGCGCCTAAATAAAGACAACAGGCAATTGCATTCATCTATACGTATATCTTTAGGAGAACTTGTCAAAACCTTATAAAATATTGTGATTCATCATCATCATCATCAGCCTATGATAGTCCACTGCTGGACGTGGGACTCTCTTATTAACTTTGCGTATAAACGCATTAGGAGGTAAATGGCCATAATCGCCACGCTGGGCCAAGCCACGGATTGGCGATCCCAGGAATGTGTCCACTATGATGACGTTGCTGCCCATCATCAATCTTTTATAATAGATTAACCCCTGGAACGCCGCTGTCATACATTTGCTAGTTGATTAATTACTTTAATTATTTTATATAGGCTTGTGACGGATCTGTTACTAGGCACTCCAGGGGTTAATATTGAAGAATTTATGTACTAAAATAAAACAACAGCAGGTAGTCAATGCTTTTTTAATATATATTACTCTTATATCTTTCTATTTTTCTACTATACAAAATAATATACATGATTGTATTATTATCAGCTAAAATATATGGTACCACTTATTAACTTATCACAGTAAGACTTTGGAAATTGTAGAATTTTGTAAACAGAAAAAGTGTACCCACATATATTTTTTAGGGTACCTAAACAAACAACCTCGCTAAGAATTTGCCCTGAACCAATTAGCAATGCCTTCATCATCATCATATCAGCCGAGAGATGTCCACTACTGAACATAGGCCTCCCCCGAAGATTGCCACAATGACCAGTCCTGCGACCTTCACCAAGTCATCAGTCCACATTGTGAAGGGGCCTACCCAAGTACCCACGCTTTGCCTTCCGGTACGTGGCCGCCAGAACCTTTCCGCCCCAACGGCCATCGGTTCTACGTACAATGTGCCCCGCCCACTGCCACTTCAGTGCAGCAATGCCTTATCCAATGCAAAACCACGAGGTACGTCTTTACTGACCAATCTGCGCGCGACATATCCTTGCGAGGCATCTGTGTACTCGGTTACTTAAGTGTCTAATCTATACTACGAGCAGTGGCGTAACAATAGGGTGGCAGGGCTGGCAAAATGCCACGGGCGCCCGATCCAAGAGGCCGTGAATTTAAATTTAAAATTAAACTGACTACAATGTGACGATTTTTACTGATAGGGCCCCATCAAAATAATTTGCCACAGGCCCCAAATGATATACACCGTGTTTTTATTGATTTCCGTTAAATTAAAGGGAAGCTTAGTTAGGTCAAAAATAATCAATTTCTCTAAGAAACTAGTGTCTTAAGTCTTAACTCTTACTGTTATTGAATTATTAAAAAAATAAGTTTAATGACTGAACAAGTGTACTGCAACCTTTATTACATCCTAATGTTACTTATTTTGACATGTGCCGTCAGCAGCCGTCAGTCACCTGGGATCTTATTCTTAAGGTTGTATCACACTTACCATTACAATTATTATGTATGAAAACGAAAAAAAAATTTTTTTTACGAAGTTAACAAAAGCCGGTATACCAGGCAACTTCTATTAATGTCCCAAGTAACCTGTCCAATTTAGCGGAAATCAATAAAAACACGGTGTAGAGGTAGTTACGCCACTGGCTACGAGTACACTTTTTTTTTTATCTCTGGCTTTTCTCCCTGATTCAACAGGAAGGTGAACTGAACAGCAAGGTGAATTTACTGATGTCAAAGTGGTTGTTGTTATACAGTACTTATAATGTAAAGCTATGTCTTATGCATGTCATAAAGCACAGCACACAATCGGTAGAGAGGTAGCCCGACAACTGTGAAGTAGTCTCCCTCAACACGTTCCACGAACGTGCCGCCCGCGCCCTGGATACCGTAGCCTCCTGCTTTGTCCCTGAAAATGTAGGAAAAATTGAAGTATACAGGTTGGAACGGAATAACGAGCCTTGACCGGTTGAGTCTACTAACCACTACAATGAACTTTCACTATAGTATCAACATTGAAATGTCTTTAAAAAATTCATACAAAGTGAGTGATTAGTTTTAGAAATCAGTTCAATGCTTTTATTTTCCCTATATCAAATATTCAGGTATGGAAGTCATTGGGAAGAAATAATTTTATAATAAAATTCCCCTTTTAAGTAATTGGAACTTACATAGGCTCACCAGTAGCAATGTACCCTTTGATCTGGTCCTCATTCATCTTTCCAAATATGACATCTGTCTTCTCAGTGAACTTGACTGTCTGTTCCTGTGCCTTCACCACCACTCCGGTGTACACTGTGTGCCCTCGCCCTGACAACCTGCCAATAATAATGGTAAATATAATGACATAAACCACATATGGTGGTATATATATGGCTCCAAGGAAGGAATAGAAAGTTGTGGAAGAAGTGGGAGGAGGCCTTTACCCAAACGGGATCCATGACTCAAATAAAAACTAGGGCTCTCGGTCGTGTCCGGGTTTCGTGTACCCGTTTCCGTGTACCCGTTTCTTTGCTACCGGGAAACGGGTTTCTTACCCGTTGGAAACGTTTAATTAGGAACCGTGTAATTAAGACACGGATACCCGAGTACCTGTGTCTGATCCGCCCTCAATGTGTAGTGGCAGTGGAAATCTAAAATATAGGTACGATTTTATATTTGAACAAAGTATTGAACCGCATTTAACCTGCAACAAAGAAAATTTCTAGCTGCGTAATTCGTAAAAAACTGCGAATTTTTCGGTAGGTATTTTTTTGTTTCAGACTTTTTACTAATAAAAACATAGGTTTTTCGAATATTCAATTGTAATGGATCCGCAAGACTCAAGCTTGGAAAAGTTTCTAAGTAGATCCGCAGACCCGCGCTTGGAAACGTTTCTAAGTTGGAAACGTTTCTTGGCGTTTCGTGTCGTTCGGGTTCTTAGTACCGCCGGTGCTAAGGATTCGTGTACACGTGTCTGCGGGTAACACGGATACCGGTAGCCCTAATAAAAACAAACAATATATTAAACTACTTCAGCTCAAATAAATTATGAGAGTTCATGGAAATAAAAAAGGCTATAATATAATATAATATAATATAAACCACATACCAAATGATGTATTTATATTCCATTACTTATTACACAAATAATAATAATATGTAAATGGTGTAAATTACTTATGTAGAAAATCACCCTAATCCCAATTTAAGAGTGGTCATACTTTTTTGCAACTAACTCTATGATTCTTGCTTATAACAGTGCCTCTGGTTAAAAAATAAATACATATATTTTTTACTTATGTAATCAAGTTTACTTATTTAGCACTTCTAAAACTACATAAATTAAGCTACATATTTGAAATAAAAGGCTAATGTTACCCTTATCTATCAAACAAGCAACAAACCTAACAACCTTGTCAACATCTGAAATGCATCTGCTTCCGAAGTAGGCTTCCCAAACATCTCTCCATCTAAAGTCACCATAGTATCAGCTCCTATCACTATGTCTGGAGCCTTTCCTTGACCAATCAGCCGCTTCTCTACTTCTAGAACTTTCTGCAGTGCTGTCTCTTCCACAAACTCCGAGAAACTCTTAAAACTTTTCGGGTCAAGGTCCTCCTCAAATAAAGAAGGACACAATCCCACTTTTAATCCCTATAACAAGAATTTTATGTTGAAATGACCATGATACATATTTTATTCCCAAATTAGGTATGATACTTACTATATTTTCTATTAATTCTTTCCTCCTAGGCGAGCCAGAAGCTAAAATTATATTTTTCTGTTTCAAAACATGCATCACGGGTTGCAACATATTGATAACCTTTTCGAACCTTAATCCGCAGGAACAGGATAGGTAATTAGAACGTACAAAACGTGTTTTACATTAAATTTCAAGCTAGGAAGATAATTTCAGTCAGAAAAATTGTGAAATTCTTAAATTTATATACCTAGTTTCCATTTCCATCCCAAAATAATTCGATCATCAAAATGACATCGACCACGAGTTGGATTTGACGTTGACATTGACAGTTTAAAGGAGTTTTACGAACACTTTAAATGAATCCGAGTTACAAGATACGACGTAGTTGAAAACTCCTCTGCCAGAAAACTGTTCAAGTCACTATTATAACCGCGGCGAAAATAGTCCAAAAACCGGTTTTCTTTATTGGCAATAATCGGTTTTCAACGAAATGTAATTAGCGTCAACGAAACGAATCGGTGGATATCGGTGTCGTTGTGCTTTTCTTTTTGTCGAACGTCGTTTTCGCATTTTAAACAGAAATACAACCTACAAATGGTGATGGAAACATAATTTTTATAAGATGAAGTCCATTGTGGCTTATGTGCGCAATCTTCTAGGTTGGTGTGATGAAGATAATCCAGCCATTAGAACAAGCTTCAAACGAGACAGGTATGACACTTGTTTACAACGTTTCAGTTATGGCGGCAAAGACCGTAAAAACTCTTGCTTATTAGCCGTAATACAGATGGAAAAATGTACAAAATACCCTTAAAAGTAGCCTCGAGGTTTTGGAAGTAAGTTTTCTTAATATGCATACAAGTTACGCGGTGGAAACAATGTTAACGCCGACTTCTCTTTCAGGACGGATGACGATGTTTTGTGCGATGATGCACCGGCATTTAAGCGACTCAAGCAGCTGAGAAGCACCAATTTCCCCGACATTATGTCTTCTAATGGTGAGGATATGTTCGGACAATTGTTTTCGTGTTTTTGACATAATTTCATAACCTTGCTATCATTATAGATGCCTGGGAAAAGAAGGAAAAGAATGTGCGGTATGTTCCTATACAAGTTGAGAGTGGGCACCCAAGTACCTCAACGCCACTGGAGGTGAATCGTTCAGGTGGACGAGTGAGGACTGTGCCAGTGAAGTTAGTGGATGTGTCGGGACATGAGCCGGCCACTCCACTGCGGAAGCCTCGCATGCACACCCCAGTGCGACCAGTCATGCATGCTGTGGTTGATGATGACGATGAGGAAGAGGTATACTTTTTCAGTTTAGAGAAGTTGCTTGATATCAGGCTTTAAATTTAAATGTGATAAGGTATACAAATATATTCAAAAATATTCCGCAGTGCACTATTCTGAGTAATAAGAATGTTGTAATATATCTATAGCCTCATCCTGCCCGTCATACTAAGTTTGAGCTATTGAAATTTAAACCTAAATTTAAAATATAGTCACATTTCTTTTGTTCTACATATTCGAATATGTGCTTTATAAATCACATTGGGCAGGATGAGGATAACAGGTTACTTCTACATATTTTTGCACTTGACTGTACCACATTGATATCTAAAAAAATAGTCATATAAGGTGTGATTGGTTAGTTAATAGTAGTAATATGCATCAGCACAATCAGCCCCATGGCTAACAATAATTGCTACACCATCAAATATTGACAGCAAAAATACCATGATCTCACTAACTAGTGGCAGTGGTCATGGTGGTCAATGACATGGTCATTTGCAGTCAATCAATATGTATTATCTGTGGAAAACCCAAAACAATGAAAAAAGTTGTACAACAAAATAAGTTTCTTCGTTAAGAAATTGATGGTTTTTCACCATTACAAATCTTATGTTAATAAGAAAAAGCCTTCAGGTTCTGATCTAGGTACCCTTTCAGATTTATTTAACCTGCCTATAAGTATAAAACAGGGTCAAAGCAAAGTGTAAACTACAAAGTGTTGTGGATTTCATAAAATTATTATTTCAGGTCACATGGGTGGAGAGCAAGCCAGAAAAATCAAAGAAATCTTCAGAAGTGTTCATAGATCTGGAAGATGATGACCATGACCCTGAGGAAACTGAGAATGACGTCATATTCGTCAAAAAAGTCTCCAATCCTCAGGCCAAACCCTTCAAATACTTTGTCACTAAAAATAATGGGGAGGAAATTGGAAGAGACGGTCCATACTACAGGATAAGTAGAAAATTAAATGACAGACACTCCCTGTCACCTAGAAGTTACACAAAATTTAAAGCACCAGCTGGCATCATGAAAACTTACAAGAAAACTGCCATTCCCAAGTGGATGCAACCACAGAAACCTTCTGCTTTCCCTCGGAGTAGACTCTTAGATGCCAATGGTTCAAACATTAGATCAACACTATCAGAAGTATTCAATTTAGATGAGAAGAGAAATTACCAGGAGTTAATCAGAAGAGTAGCCGGGACTACTAAGCCAGTTTCATTCTCCAAGCCAATAGATATAGTAAATATAGCAGATGACTCTGCATCCTTCCGAAATACGCAAAAAGCACAGAGAAAGTCTTTAAATGAAATAAGATTAGTCGAAAAAGGTCTTATAGCAGAGCGAGAAGGTGAAGCGTCTAAAGAATATGATCCTATCACTGTTGCTTCTATCAACTCTTCAGACTCCGAAATAGAAGTGGTTCCCTCTGAATCATCCACTTCATCATCAGTTAGAATCGATCCAATCAACACATTGAAAGACTCGTACAGGGATAAAGATATAACCTCAACAGATTGGCTCGCGAAAATAGATTCAAAGTATAGAAAGAAAAGGCAAGAAACTCAGGAAAAGTTAAAAGATGCACGTCGAGAATCTGATATTATTTCTAAGGTCAACTATGAGCAGAAGTTAGCACATTTAGAGCATAAGTTGAAGTATGAGTTGAGCATACCGGAGAGCCTGATTGAAGAACCGCAGCCGTCGGTAGAGCTTCCAGAACTGACTCCGGAGCAAGAGAAACTTATTAACAGGGCCATAGGTCCTGGCCCATCAGGGCAGTTAATTATAGAGAAATTCAATTTAAGAATACACAGGTATGCTTGTATCAGTTATTTGTGCAGATATACCCCCTTATTCATAAACGTCGCGTAACTTAGCAAACATTTGGTTTTTTTTCGATTTTGTCCATGTCTATAAGACCGAAAGGGACAAGCAATACTTATGCCGTTGCTAATTTTTGCGGACAGTAAAATGGATACTGGCTAGAATATCTCTCAACTTTTTAGTGAATAACTATAACCAGTGATCGGTTTTTTGGATTCTCCGTAGCGGGATTTCGCGTATAAAATAACAATCACCAAATTAAAAATTTAAAAAACCGACTTCAACCGGTTTCTCCAAGATTCCCGATTTGTTTCCCAAATTCTTGTAAATGAATGAAAATTACCAAAAGCGCCATACATGTACCTATAACATTTGAAGAGATCCCTCGATTTCTCCAGGATCCCATCATCAGACCCCCAACTTGGTGCCAATGGGACCATCTCGGGGTAATACACGTTCGATCACAAAAAGAAATTTTAGAATCTGTTCACTATTCTCAGAGATATGAGCTAACATACATACAACAAAAAAAAAAAAAAAAGAATCAGTCGAATTGAGAACCTCCTCCTTTTTTTGAAGTCGGTTAAAAATTACGGATGTGACTATAAAATTTTATTTAACACTATTGTATTATACACACAAAAGCATACATTATGTAACAGAAATATGGCAATATAATCAAAGTTTATTTTCAAGTTACTATAGGAGACCGGTAGAATCCGAAAAACCGATCACTGACTATAACAAAACAGGAACCATACTGAATGAATAGGTGAAGTAATTTCTTCGCGAGGCTGCTGATCCTGTGTGTATTCGACAACTTGTTGTATTTGAAGGGTTCACGGAAAAAACATGTTCAAAGCTTAAAAAAATCAGGGCAAATTCACACCTTATTCTGTTAGTAAGGTGTGAATACTGTAAAGTAAGGTGGTTTTTCCCTGCTGTAATTTGAATTGACTATACATGTTCTTTTCGTGGACCCTTCATTTATTATTCCACGGTATTTAGCTATTTTTATTATGTTACTGTTTTAAGAAACTCCTGAAAAGTTATAGAGGTACATATGGGATTAAAGTTTACATTTAAAACTGGCTATAGAATAAATATTTTCCAGGCGCGACCTGCAAACGCTGAGCGGACTGAACTGGCTCAACGACGAAGTGATCAACTTCTACATGAACCTCATCATGCAGCGGTGTGAGGAACGCAAAGACCTGCCCAAGGTGTACGCTGCCAACACATTCTTCTACCCGAAGCTGATGCAGAGCGGACAGGCTGGGCTGAGGCGGTGGACTAGAAAGGTGAGACATTGATCTATGAACTCAGGAACTACATTAAGTCAATCAACTTTTTTCGCTCTGTTATTACCATGGTTACGGTATCCTGAGTCAAAGTCAAAGTCAAAATATTCTTCTTCAGGTTTCGAATATTCTTTATTCAAATATGCCCAGCAACAAGCGCTTTTGGTTTTTTTTTTTTCTTCTCATTTGCTATTAAGTAGCTTTTCTTCTCATTTGCTAAATAGCAAATGAGAAGAAAAGCTACTTCCGGTTCTAACCCAACACCACTGTTCCTGAAAAGAATCCGGCAAGAAACTCAGCAGGACTTGTTTTTTTAAATAATAGTTTTATAACATCTTACAGCTAACATGCATTAATTAAAAACGAAACATAAATTTGATATAATATAAATACAGATATAATACATTAGCTAGTGATGGAAGTCTCTAATAGTCAGAATAATTATACAAATGTATGTATGAATTTAAACCAAAAGAGCATTCGCTGTTCTAGCGCCCGTTCTACGAAATCAACCAATCACGTTTTGTGTACCGATCGAATTTCGTAGAGTGGGAGGTTAGAACAGCGAATGCTCTTTTAGTTTGAACACACCTTTAGCGAGTAACCTGGTTTTATGCAAAATTGTTACTTAAATTATGAAAACATGCATGTAGTCCATGTTTGTAGGTGGCCCATTAAGGAAAGAGCTTATTAACATCAAAATAATGCATGTTTGTATAATTAAAATGCATGTTTAGTAACAGACCGAAAAAAGTTAATTTACCCTCATCATGCAGCGATGCAAGGAAATGAAACATCACAAGGACAACCTTCTCCAAAAGATGCTTGCACAATGCACAATATGCGCTTGAAAGATAACTAAAATAATACATGATGTAAGATGAAATGGTCAAGGCCGCGCGCATATTTGCACATTCAAATGTTAAATCATAGATTATTAATATCCAAATCAATGAAAAAAATCTTTTTGTGGCTAATTTACAGTTAATAGCAATAGGACATACAAGTTTTATTTTTCGTTGTGGTATTGATAACAGTATGTATGTATGTATGTATAAGCTTTATTGTACATTTAGAGCAGAAATACAGGAAACACAGACAAAAACAATTTGATACAACAAAGGCGAACTTATCCCTTTCAGGGATCTCTTCCAGTAACAGTATGGGGTTCTTCAAAAAAGGAGTATACAGGTTGCCCAAAAATAGTACATTCCCACTGCCGGTGAGGTTTTTGGAAGCGGAATAAACCATTTATTTTTTAGAAATAAGTTGAAATTCAAGTGTGGTAGTTCTAATCTAAGTAGGTAGTTCCAGTAGCACCTAGTAGGTGCGTATTTTCTACCTATTTTGAGTCCCAGAACCTAATTTGCATGGGTTTTTAAAACTTCAATAACGTGATCCCTTAGGTCTTGCAGTCCGTCATACACTCCATACTAACAAATTGCCAACTCTGGCAGACGGTATACTTTGTAATTTGTGTTCACTTTTAAAGATGGACCTCAATGTCTTTGTAAGTAGGTTAACTATTGATTGAATGATCACAACAATCAGTTGAGACAATGGAAATATGAAATGTCTGAGAAGTTGTAAACAAACAATACCACGGTCAGCATGACTCAAATTGTACACAATTGAGACTAGGGTTCGTAATCCGGATCCAAAATGTATGCAATTATCCGGATCTGGATCCGTATTATCCGGATCCTTCATACATTTTCGGATCCGCTTGCAAACCCTAATTGAGACAAATCGTTAAATTGCTATCTCAAGTGCAAGAGATAAGTGCGAGAGAGAAGCAACAGGCAGGTCCTCAAGTTTCCACTTTGGAATCCCGAACGTAGTGAGAATTCAGGGGAAAAACCTCGTAAGAGCTGAAAATTTTAATAGTACATTGTGCATCAAGGGAGGCAAGTACGGAATCACTAACGAGAGTGTTAGAAGCCCGACGCCGTTAGGCGGAGGGCTTTTATGACTCGAGTTAGTATTCCGCTTACCGACCGTGATGCATACACAATGTTTTTCATCACACTTGTCGACAAAAAAATAAGTTTTAAGATATAATATTATTAAATGACGTACTGATATTTCTATTACTCCCGCTACGCGCGCAAGCAATGGCGCGCTTAGACAGCAAGTGTGATGAAAAATGTTTTACACTCTTTATGTAGTACTGAATAGTTTATTTAATTTAATAAGATCGTATTTTCGAGTAACACCATTAACAAAGAATTTATATACCAAGCAACGAAAAAGATCGAAATTAGAACCGTTCTTTTGTATTGAGTAAAAACCGGTATCTGATTCCTGAGTGAGGTATTGTAATTTTTGGCTACAATGAACCAGGGTCCCTAAACCGGTATTTTCTCCATACAAAAACTAACTGTTATTTCCGGTTTTCGGTATATAAATTCTAAGATTAAGAAGTAATTTAAAAATACAATGTTGTAAATTACCTGAAATATTGAGTAGTACATAAAGAGTATAAGGGCCAATGAACTTTACGATAGACACTATTTTGCCCCGTAACGTAGGTGACAATTTCATCAAGTTTGCTAGAAAAAATGCTTATAAATTGTACATGCGTTAGGCCGCGCACAAGTTTACATCGATACATTTAGGTTCCAACGGTTTTTCATTGTAAATATGTCATCATCATCAGCCTATGGTAGTCCACTGCTGAACGTAGGCCTCTCCTATTTACTATGCGTATAGACGCATTAGGAGGTAAATACCCGTAATCGCCACGCTGGGCAAGCGGATTAGCGTTCGCAGAAATGTGTCCACTATGATGACGCTGCTGCCCATCATCAATCTTTTATCAAATAATAGTCAGTGCCACTTCAATCCCTTAGTCGACTCTTACGACACCCACAAGAGGAGTTGGGGTGGTGACAAAATGTATTCTTGCTGCCGTCACCACACGGCAATGTAAATATGTGTATAGTATTATTTGTAAGATCATGAAAAGTAACGCAGCAGACAGAAATATCGATCGAAAAGTAGATTGGCCCATGAAACATTTTATTATTGTGTTATTTCGAGGATTTTCTAAAATACCGGTTCCGGTCTCTGCACGCACTCGCCAGAATCGACGACAACAACGTATAAGCCAATCTGCGGTTGTTTTGTCATCGTAGATAGCATTTTGTACGTAGGGTTCAATCTGCTAAGAAAAAAAAATCGCAGATTGCGCCTTATACGTTGTTGTCGTCGGAATATCAGATGACATAACCTTTCTTCCCACAGGTGGACATATTCGCGCACGACCTCATGGTGGTCCCCGTCCACCTTGGAGTCCACTGGTGCATGAGCATGGTGGATTTCCGCAGCAAGCGAGTGCAGTATCTGGACAGCATGGGAGGCCGCAACCAGCCGTGTCTTGACGCGTTACTGCAGTACCTGAAGGACGAGCATCAGGACAAGAAGGCCTCACCGTTTGATGATGCCGGCTGGAAGCTGGAGTGTCTCAGTAAGGTGAGTACTAAGACAGCATGGGCGGGCGCAACCAGCCGTGTCTTGACGCGTTACTGCAGTACCTGAAGGACGAGCATCAGGACAAGAAGGCAGTTCCGTTCGATGATGAAGGCTGGAAGCTGGAGTGTCTCAGTAAGGTAATGACAGTCTCTTATAGATTCAACTTCTCTCTATCATCGGTGAACTTGGTATTTTTCTGTGAGGAACGGTCCTAAAATTACGAAACTGATTCGTTTCATAATTTTGAAAAATCGAAATGACTAAGCCTACTGCTTAACATTGATATACCTAACTATACTTCATAGTATAATTCAGATACTTTATCGTTTTTGGACAAATTTTGAAAAGGACTATTTTACAATGATAAGGGATGGAAGCTCAAATATATCAGTAAGGTGTGGAACTCTCCTAAGAGAATTAAGAAGAAAGAGTACCAAAAAAGGGTCTGTCACCTTTTCCTAGACATTAGTTGCTATAGTTACGGTCTGGTAAGTATCGGCTGCTAGTTGGGTCTGGACGTGATCAATTGATCATGCAGTACCTGAAGGACGAGCACCAAGACAAGAAGGCAGCTCCGTTCGATGATGAAGGCTGGAAGCTGGAGTGTCTCAGTAAGGTGAGTACTAAAAAAGGGTCAGTCAGCTTGTCCTAGTGGTAGACACTCGTTGCTATGGTTACTGTCTGGTAAGTTAGGTCTGGACATGCTCATGTAGTACTTGAAGTTGCTATGGTTACGGTCTGGTAAGTTAGGTCTGGACATGCTCATGTAGTACCTGAAGGACGAGCATCAGGACAAGAAGGCCGCGCCGTTTGATGATGCCGGCTGGAAGCTGGAGTGTCTCAGTAAGGTAAGGATAGTCTCTTATAGATTCAACTTCTCTCTATTATCGGAGAACTTGGTATTTTTCTGTGAGGAACGGTCCCAAAATTACAAAACTGATTCGTTTAGTAATTATGAAAAATCGAAATGACTAAGCCTACTGCTTAACATTGATATACCTAACTATACTATAGGTAGGTACTTTAACTGTCAAGTTGTGGATATCTTTAATTGGCTTTGTTTACTGTTTATGTTCATAGATTAAGTATTTTGTAATTGCTGTTGATGTCCTTAATAGCTAAATAAATAAACTTCATAGTATAATTCAAATACTTTATCGTTTTTAGACGAATTTCGAAAAGGACTATTTTACAGTGATAAGGGATGGAAGTTCGAATGTCTCAGTAAGGTGTGGAACTCTCCTAAGAGAATGAAGAAGAAAGAGTACTGAAAAAGAGTCTGTCTCCTTTTCCTAGACACGAGTTGCTATGGTTACGGTCTGGACGTGCTCATGCAGTACCTGAAGGATGGACATCAGGCTAAGAAGGGGGCGCCGTTTGATGATAAGGGCTGGAAGCTTAACCCTTAAATGGGAATTGACAACATATTTGCCGTCATATAAAAAACAAAACCTAAGCAATTTGTAATTACGTAAAGTTCAAAATTGAATGGTTTAACAGAGTTGTCAAATGGCCAAAGGGTTAAATGTCTCTGTAAACTGTAACTAAGAAATATGTAAACCTGGTACAAAACCACAGGCGTCCCTAGGTTTTAGTGTCCTGTGTGCTTTACGCCAGCAACAAAATAAAAAAATTACACGCACGATGTTTATATCAAAGATCAAAACTTTTTACATATGAGCATTAGTTAACCCTCATTTTAGAATAGAATAGGATATAATAATATTTTAGTACAGATGGTGTACTTTTTAGGCTCTAGTGCGAGAAGTGGGTCATTTTACGTCAGGTCCAAAACTTCGAAGGGCCATCTGTACTAAAAAACGTAGTACGACAAACGTGCAACAAGGAAATTCGTAACTCGAGTCGATTTAAAACATTGCCACTCGTTTCGAATTTCATGTTTTTCGCACTTGTGTCGTAATGTACTATTATATATGGTGATTAGAATAGTTACAAAAAATGAGTGAAATTACAAACACACCAAAAAGGTTGTCACTCAGCATGTGTCATAGCTAGAAACAGGTCAGTTAAAAAGTAATTTTCTATTTTATCAGAAACAGGAAAGTTCTAAAACAATTTTCCAATTTAAGATTGTCATTACGTTATATTCTGACGAAAAATGTGTAACCCACCACCTCTAATAGGCCTGATGACTGGCAAGTCAAATCAGCATCTTTTTTCGAACTGTCAAAACGATTACCACTATGGAATTTTATATGAAGTACTCAAAAGTGACGTCACGTTTGAGTAGTGCCAAATGACCTACTCTTTTAAGTTGTTTTCAATTTATAATATAGAAGATCTCTACAAAAATTACTGCAATCTAGATCTTAGTAATAATTTCTTCGTGTATTATGTCGTGCATAATGTTAAATAATTTATTTTAACTACAGTCATCATCCCTATTCCAGGACATCCCGCAGCAGATGAACGGTAGCGACTGCGGCATGTTCTCGTGCACGTTCGCAGAGTTCTCCGCACGGAACGCGCCATACAACTTCTCCCAACAGCACATGCCGTATCTGCGCCGAAAGGCAGTATTAGAGATCGTCACTGGCCGATTGTTATTGTAAATGACGTGTCACCTTAGAAGCCCAAGTGATAATGTACCAGAACAGTAACAGAATCTACATGCAATGCAACATACTTCTCCCATTACCACATGGCTTGTCTGCGCCGAAAGGCAGTATTAGAGATCGTTACTGGCCGATTGTTATTGTAAATGACGTGACTTAGAAGACCGGGTTACAATATCTACAGAATCTACATGGAATGCAACATGTCTCGCAACGACACATGCCTTATCTGCGCCGTAAGGCCGTGCTAGAGATCGTCACTGGCCGTCTACTGTTGTAGATATGTTGCCTTAAAAGACTAGGTCCCAATGTCTACAGAATTGTGGAAAAAACATGATTTTCATTCAACATGCTTCACATGGTCTATCATAAGACTGTTCTAGAGATTGTTACCGGCCAACTGCTATTATTGAAGACACATTTCAGTTTAGACTAAGACGATGATATATAAGTAAAGATACGTTATACTCTAACAAAATGAGCGAAATAATAACTTCACATCATACACCTACAATTTATTGACAGTTGACATACACCTATCTTCATACTTCAAAATGCGTAAAAGAGGTGGCAAAATACATATACTCATAGACATATTTAATAAATAAGAGAAGAGACAACTAGCATTTGACAATCGCGCGTGCATTCTTTTATTGATAAACATTGTTTTATCTTTGTTACTCTCGATCTTAAACAGCATAAGTTTGTCTTTTTCTCTAAGTCAGTCAAAAACGTCAAAATGGCGTCCTATTTATTTTCAATAAATAATAAAATTGAAAAAAATATATAATTAAGTTTAATTGCGCATGATGTGTGATGCTAAGGGCATTTTTGCATTTTATTTTGTGGTTTTCACTATTGTATAACATTAAATGACATTTTAGGGCGCAGTTTATGTGATTTGCTGTGTGAATGTGAGAACTCGACAGTGGTACACACCTCTCGGTGGTCTGGGTAGGACTAAGAGCGATTGTTAGAATTATCGCAATCTGAGCGCTTCAATTTTAGAGCCGGTGTAACATATCTTTACTTATTATATCATTGGACTAAGACCACAAAACGCAGGAAGAATTACATAAAGCCAGTTTAGTCAACATCCAGAAAATTGTGGAAAATAACTAGAGCAAATAGCGTTTCTCTAAGATGACAATTTGTGGTGTTTTGGGTACTTTTTCCCGAATTATCTGCTGATTTCTCCCAGTAGATACATGCCCTATCTGCGCCATAAGATCGCTACTGGCCATCTACTCTTGTAGACCACATTAGAAGACTAGCTCACAATATCTTCAGAATCTACATTGAATCAACATAAGTCTTGCACATGCTCTATCTGCGCCGTAAGGCTGCTCTAAAGAGCGTCATTGGCCGATTTTTACTGTAGACCACAGGTCACAAAAAAGACCAGGTCATCAACAGAATTGTGGAAAAAATACTATATCCTATACTTTTGATGATAGATGACATGACATGCAATACAACATATTTCTCTTAGCGGCACATGCCCTATCTCCGTTGTAAGGATCTGGACATAATTACTTGGCCAACAACTTATTGATGGATAAAAAATAGCATATTAGTAGCTACATTATCCGCATATTGCACATCTTCATACAGTACCAGTAACCTGAGTATTCTTCAGTGAAGTGAATTATTATAAAATTATCTATTAGGTATAACAGTGAAGTGGTACTCATACCACCTACATCAAAACAGTGAAATGAACTAAGCTTAAGCAGGAAAGATGTGACAGATATTATGAGCCACAAATTGTCTTGAAATTTAGCTTGGATTGACTGAAACATTTATCTGTGTTACAGATTCAATTTAATTTGTCAAAATTATTTTTGCAGTCTCTTACCATGGTAACTGTTATTGAGTGATATAATTATCAATTTATAAATTAGAAGTGTGTCTAAAGTAGGTCTGCTTCAAAAAAAATTGACAAATAAAATTGGGTTAAGACTCAAGAGATAGGTTCCCAATGAACCAGTGAAGTGACAAATTAGTGACAGTGAAGTGATTTGACAATATGTGCGCTACTAAACGTATTGGAAAACTCTAATTTTAGACTTAAAGACTCAACCTAAAATACACACGACTTACCTCAAGGACCACAAAAGTTTATACATGCTACATACATAATTTTGCAAACTATATGGCTGGCTTTGATTAATCTCAAGTATAATCAAGTCTTTCACACTGGAGTCTCAAGAGTCTTTAACCCATTCAGGGCGACGCTCGAACTCTCGATCCAAGTACGGCGCGCTACCATACATTCAAACTTGCCATTGCAGAGTCACGCATAAGTGGCGTTACTCAGTGGCTCGGCGGCGCACAGTATCGCGCGCCCGTGATGTTGTACATATTGGATGGCGTTATGCCGGAAATTACTTTAACCAATGAAATTATTTAATAAACTATTGTAAGATATTTATATGTTAAAATAAATATCTGAATATTTATTTGTTGAAATAAATATCTGACGGGGTGAAATTTTATTTGCTATTTACACTCGTAAGTTGTCATCGTCAAACAATGTCTGCTGTTTTATAAATTTCAATCATATATGCACAATTGAAGGGATGTTTATAGTGTCAATTAAAACTACAGCATTAATACTCAGAGTAAACCATATTCTACATCGACTTATAAAATGGGGAATATTAACGTATATGACGATATTTTTACAATAAAAAAAATATTTTCCCAAAAATGTGCATCAAGTTTTGCACAAAAACAACGTAACTACTCAAAATTTTACAAAAACAACGTAAGTGGCAAGGCTTATTTTATTTTTACCAAAAAAAGTAATGAGCCGAAACACAAATAAACGGGTAATATTAACTTAGTGGTTATATATATCTATACCGCTTCTGAATATTAAGCTGTAATGAATATTATTTAAAAAGGAATTTAGTTTTATCGCTCTCCTGTACAGTTATGCTCAATTGCTCAATGTAGTTATGTTGTTTTTGTAAACATCCGTTCAATTTATACTTAACAGATGATTTATTTTTGTGATATCGGGATTGGTACTCACAAAATAGTTCCTAATTATAACAAACATAAATACTTCTCTGAGTATAAATGGTCAACACAATTTCACTTGTGATGTAGGTAGTTAACTTTGTACAGGGTGTTTGGTTAGCGGTGTCGGAGCTTTTAAGGGCTTAAACTACAATCAATTTCATCGATAAATTACCTTTTTTTTGTGCCGGTGTTAATTAAATGGCGGCAATTTTAAAATTTCAAACAGACAAATACGGGTGCACGTGGTATTTCTGGAATTATACGTTTGTTATCGGTCCTATCCTTGCAAAAAACATCTCGTTAGAGAAGTCATTAGATAAGCAAACTAATAAAGCTAATCATTTGACTCTACTATTTCAACAACAAGGCCACGAATTTCTTATTAAATTAAAAATATTAACAAATTCACCTTTCATTTTTCAATTAATTTAATTTTGCATGAAAACTAGGTCGTTAAGATAGGTTTTTGGTGTTGTCATTTGTTAGTACAGGTGTTATCTAAAAAATAACACCATAATTACAGTTATACCTTAAGTACTTTAGGCATTTCAAGTGCTCAAACATGCACTGGAAGGATGGAAGGCGGCCACTTCACTATAACCAAGTACCTATGTACTTAGGAAATGAAATAAAAAGGTATAAATTTGCTAACATTGCATTTATTCATAATATATTCACTTTTACACATTTTACTTGAAATGTAAAACATAAATTTCACTTAAAAGTAAAGTTGATCATTATTATCGCACCATCTAATAAATAAAATATTTTTTTGTCACTAAAAACTGCACTGAGCTTGCAGTTAATATATTATTATGTATATTGTTTGTCGAAGATTCGGAATTATTTAGTTAACTTAGTTGGATTACTCCATATTTACGCAGTTTTCATGATAATTCGACTGCGAAACGAAGAAACCCCGAAGCAACACATTTTACGACATTGAATTATTTATATTATTCATTTGCCTTTTTTCTGAATTGAACAATTCCAAATGGAGGACTTCATTGCCTTTGAGGCATTATCAGCTAATTAATTATTAGGCTACTGAAACAGTTACTTTGGTGAAAGATTGTAATGCTATTTTTAATATTTTAAGGTCATAATTATGATACTCACTATTATATCCTGATAAATTTTCTTCATCAGTGAGCTCCAATCCTAGAGCAGTCAAATCGGTGTCCATGTTCAAAATTGAGTCGTTCATTTCAAGTGCAGTTGGAGATAAAGAGTTCACATCCAAGTCAATCGTGGAAAGCGTGTTCGGGTTATCAGTGTTCATAGTCAGGTCAATAGGTAAATGCAGGTTCGGGGTCAGAAAATCGACAGCCAGGTCAAAAGAGAATCACGATACACACGACACACAAGATCACGAAACAAAGATGCGCAATAGTCAAAGGACGAACCAATACTAATCTATATAACATAAACATAACATAACATAAAACATAAAACATATTTTATTTAACTTTACAAATTCACGATAACCTATTTCTATACATAGCAGTACCTACTATAAATATACAGTGTAATTCTGAATTTGAAAGTAACACAATATGCCTTACCATTGGTTGACATGATTCCTACACTAGGCAATGCCTGTCCCGTAGGAAAGCACATTATCCATGTTACATATCAGTCAGTTGTGGCGCGTAATGATTGTTACAAAAAGTAGGGAATATTACATAATAATTTAAATGTATCTAAGCTAGATCTTAAATATCTTAATACTAACTAATCCCGGCTAAGGGAACAGCAATAGGGAGATTATTACTACATGTATTTTTATGTTACAAGAAAATATTTTGTAAAAACGAACAAACCAAAAAAAATATAAAATAAAGGTGAATGTATGTGTACGAATGTGTGTGTACCTATACTGTGAATGTGTGTGTGTTAGTATATACCTATACTAAGCCCTGAACCACGAAATGAGTCACTTTTAATGTTATCGGTATTCCGACTTTTGAAACTTTCAAATGAATGGACGTCGTCATCAAAGTCGCCGCCATCCATTGAAGCCATTGTCTTTATACATGCCAGATGTCAACTTAGACTAGTACCGAAATCGTTAGGTTATGCCGATAAAAACTTTTGCGTGTGAATTTCATCTATCTGTTGAAAGGGGCATCGTCATTAGAAGTAGCCGCCATCCATTGTTTCCATTGTCTTGGTTCATTCAGGTACCAGTAGTCAACTTTAACTGCCTACATCGGAAGGTTAAACTGATAAGGATCTTTTGTGTAAATTCCATTTATTCGCCACTGAAGTCGCCGCAATTTTCTATCTTTAAATTTACGCCGTCAACAAAGTCACCACCATCTATTGTATCTATTTTGTTTTCATACAGATAAGGACATTTGGATGTGTTTATCGACTGAAGCATACATCTATATTTGCATCGTCAAACAAATGCAATTACATCGGTATTTTTATTTATTGCATTTTTTCTAACCCGGTCCTTTTCATTGTACCTACCTACCTAACCGTGTGTATATTAGTAAATAATGTACGCTGAAAAAGTTTCCATTTTTCCAAGTATGAAAACTTTAATTGAAGTATTTTTATAGTACCTGTACGTGTACATGTACTTACCTACATCTAAATAAATGCACTAAATCTGTCTGTTCACTAAAACTCAAAAACCATCAAACATTTGTATACATTATTACGCATACTCCTTATATTATTTACGAACTTAAATATTTTGGTATAACATGTAATTTCGCTGGTTAGAAACAAATGCTGCATACCGCCATCCATTACCCCTGTAAAGTCGTTATAATCTTACAAAGAATATAAACACCATTTTGAACCACGCCAAAATAAACCGTACATGTGCGGGCTAAGGTCCATATTAAATATGTATATTTTTTGAGTTCCGTTATTCTAGTAGAGCTCAAAGTGCAACACGCTTCGCCCACTGAATCACAACACGTTGGCGTGATTCTCAAAAGTACCGTAAATAGTCATATTTTGTCTGGAAATGGTAATATGGCATTTTAATATTTATTTACATCTCATTACAGTTGTTAGATAATGAAAAAATATTTAGGAAAACCTGAATTCTCTATTTTTTGTTTAGCGTTTATAAAAAGTAGAATACAGGAATAATATACTAAATATATGTATAAGGTATTTTAGCCTTATGTTTTAACTATGTCAAATGGACAATATTAAGTCCATAAGTTTAAAAATGATGGAGATAATCGACTTAACAAAATAACGCAACACGTGCGTGATCAGTGGCTAAGCGGCGTTGCAAAATCACGCATACGCTGCGTGATTAGCGCTGAATGGGTTAAGCCTTGAAATTAGCCTTATCCACAATACAAGTGCAACTACGGATTTCCTAGTCTAGGAGCTAAGGATATCTTAAATAAGTGTAACATTGGCATTTAATTTATTTATCATTTACAAACACCCTTACCTGAATGTGAAATAAATATTGCTGTTTATATACATAAGGCCAATTATTCCGAAGTATTACTTAATTTTAGGCAATTTTGGAATGCGTGCATACTTGATGAAAGCCATTGCATGCATTTGAAAATTGTTTACAGTCCGTGATTTCTAAGAATGAATTTTTAACAGTTTTATATTAATCCTTATTAATATGAGAGTAAGACACATTTTTTAGCTTATACGATAGCCTTAACGACATAGATATAAGGGTCATTTCTAAACTGTCAAAATGTTCATTCTCAGAAATCTCAGACTATAATTTAAAATATTCACTTATTCGATATTTGTGTGTGAAATGTTAAATGATTACAGATTTAATTACTAGTTTTACCACCACCTTTTTTCGGAATAGTTGTTGTTATCTCAAATAGTTTCAGAATAATTGCATATCATGCTAAAACATTATTCAGTACTTCCGGAATTGTTCATTTTTTCCACGAACTGTTATAACATGAAATAAAATGTCTCGAAGTTTGTGATGAGAAAGTAATTTATTTGCAATTACATCTGATAAATAATTCTAATTGATTTCTATATAAAACTAAACTAGATACTTTGGTAAAAACCCTGTCCATTGTTTGTGATGTGATTGTGTGTATGCTTTTTTATTTAATTGGGGCGACTTGAATGAGTTTGACAAATAGCAATGTATAGTTGTTAGTTTTTTTATAATCCGTAATTATTTCTAGAATACTGTAAAATTTTCGTATAGTTAGCTTGTAAACTATTGTGGGAAATCTTAAGATGTATAATTATTGTAAAACACTTAGCAATGGACAGAGGCACTTCACACTTTTAGTTATAAAGAGTACAGGTTAATACAACGGATATAACACTTGATAACCTGTAATTTCCTGCGACTAAGGTTGTGAAATACAACTTATGTTTTGTTATAAATCAAAGGAGTCAAAAACCTGTGATTTCTCTGATGCCTATACATGTAATCACTAGTGCACTATTTTGCATCATATTTTGTTTCTAAGACTTGCACTTATCAGATTTACCAACTCAGACTCTCTGTAATTATGGTTTATTAATCGTATTATTTAATTCGTATAATTTTAAAGCTACCCCAGTTGTAATATTCTTCTCAAGTGAAATTCTGTACATGTTTAGCATAAAGTATTTATTTTTTTATAAGGCACAATACAGTAATGCTAAAGATGACCATTGACGAACTTCTAAACTGAAAATTGAGTGTTCTGTCTCACCTCATAAATGTATTCATGATCTTCCAAGTAAAATATAGCACTTCCTTTAATACCCTTTAAATACTGGTATAGCAAGTTCACAAATATTATTAAAAAAACAAACATAACATAGCGTCAAAAACGCTTAGCTGAAGCTAAAAGGTTAAAAACCTGTGTTATACGAACGTTCTAAAGTCTAACGCGACTTAATACGAAGACGATGTTGATAATAATTATCAACCAGCAGAAATCGTTGGATTACGATCAAAATGAGTATTTGATATTTATGAATCTTGACAAAGATGCGGGAGAAATGATGTGATTATGTGTGACTGGTTTGGTTATTTTCGGCGTGTGTATGTATTTAAATTCTAATTTATTCTTTAATAAGCTTACGGTATTGAACTTACGTCAGATTCTCTGTTAAATTATAGTTTATTCTATAATTTTCTAAATATAAAAACATTAAATTCACCAATAATCTGCATTTTAAGACCCAATTTTGGACACCCTTCTGTCAACTTTATTGCCATGACATTATGATTACAAATGTTCATTATTGGGTCTATTTTTGGCATTGGGGCCTCTACGATATAATTTTATTCATTATTAACAAGACAGCATTCGGCGCATGAAACATTTCGAATCTGTGGTATTGTATAATAGGCTGAATTACTTTGTTTGTTTCTGCTTATGTATAATAATATTAGTAATTTGAGACTTCCTGTTCAGTATTCTTTGGGAGTAAAAGAGTAAATGTACCAAGTTATCTAATTGAGTCAAGTTACTCTGGAATCCTGTATCTGATTGGAAACATTTTCTTTTTGGATACTTAGGTTTTCTGTCAAATGTATTTTAAACTGATATGTACAGGCAACATCTTAACATGAACTAAATAGAATATGCTATAGTTCAAATCAAAAACTATTCGTCTCTATTGTAGGTACTAGGTAATACCTAGTAGGTATATCACAGAAACACTTAATTGTTTATTCATTAAGATATGCTGAATGAATTCCTGTCTCCAAACAATATCCAGCTTTGTATTATTTATACGTATGAATAAAAATTGACTAATAAACGGTGTAAATATTTTAGACTTCGTATTTTGGGCAGATTCTTTTGGGAAAGTGAAATACCAAAGGTGATACAGATAATGTGGAATGGAGTGCATTTCCTTCGTTTCTTTGTCAAGAATTAGCTTAACATTATTCCTATTGTAAATTACCGTATTTTGTAATATCAGTAATGTAATGTAAGTTACACTAAGTTATAATCATTCACAGTTGTTTTCGTTTCCATTAGTTATAGTCCCAAGAATTTTCTAAATAAAAATAATCTAGAAATAAATGAGAATACGAAATTGCACTTTTTTATTTATATTTTATACTTCTATAAACTGTGGCTATAAATTATAAATGTTGTTTCGCAATACGTTCAATGTGTGGCTATAAAATTAATTAAAAGTGGATATAATTCTTAACAGGTACCTAATACTTTCACTATTTAAACAAGATTTACATTATCAACAAAATATACTCATAACTCAAGACTTATATATCCGTCGGGGTAAAGGCAGAACCAACTATTTCCTTGCAGTGGGTTTTGACAAATCGTATTTTATGCCAATGATATAGAATAGTATTTGCTTAAAGATGTTTTACCGAAATAGTTGGTTTTGCCTTTAAACCGGCGTGTCGGTCTTTGACGTTAAACCTGCAGTGCCAATATATCAGTCGTTGGCGTCCAAAAAGTTAATGCCACGGAACATTCTAGTCGGCGTTGATCCTCAGCAGCCGCAGCTTGTTGTCGTCCAGCAGCGCTACGCCGGAGTCGTTGCTGCCGCCGCAGTAGCGCGACGACGAGAACACGGATATTAGGCGCCCGCGCAGCTGACACTGGTAAACAAGAGTTCAGCTGAATAGTAGGACCCTAATGTAGTTTTAGTCATTTTGACTGGGGTTCTGAGGCCCTACCGCGAACTTTGAAATCCGCAAAAGTCAAGTATTTTCTGTCTAACTAAGACAACATTATAGTAACTAGAGATGTGCAAATTGCGGAAACTTTCCAAAAAAAATCATAAATGTCTTGAAAAATTCACGAAACTTTCACGAAATATAAAGGGAATTTAAATTTATGAAATGGAAAGTTTCCATCCATACAAAATATGGAAAGTTTCCGAAGTTTTCCTACGTGAAAATTTCAGAAATCTGGAAAGTTTCCGTCGGCACATTTGTAATAGTAACAGAGACAAATCCCCAAAATTTACGAAGTTCGCTGTAGTAATCCAGGATGCTTAGCCAAGTTGCCAATCGCTAACGCTTAGTAGAGTATTGCAGTTTTCTCTCTCTTTCACACTTTCATATTAGTGCGACAAAGACAGTTAGCTGCCTTTCGCTTACGATTGACGATTAAGCGTTAGCGATTGGCAACTTGTCTAGGCACCCTGATATAATATATCAGTCATCAGCCTCCAAAAGGTCAAACTTATTGAAATTGAATTTTACCCACATGCACGTAGGCCTATATTGCTCTGTGTTCCAAGACTTATTTGTCTTTGGCGCTGAACCTGCAGTGTCAATATATCAGCCATTGGCGTTCAAAAGGTTAATTGCACGGAACATTCTAGTCGGCGTTGATCCTCAGCAGCCGCAGCTTGTTGTCGTCCAGCAGCGCTACGCCGGAGTCGTTGCTGCCGCCGCAGTAGCGCGACGACGAGAACACCGATATTAGGCGCCCGCGCAGCTGACACTGGTGAACAAGAGTTCAGCTGAATAGTAGGACCAGGGTTGCAAAAAACGGATTCTTGGAAAAAAGGTTTTTTCTAAAATGTGTTTTTTTTTACAAAAGTTAGAAATCACAAAATTTGCAAGGCAATTAACACTTTTTTACAGTTTTTTTTTAACTTTATGTTAACTATTAAACGAATATTATTTAACAACTTGGATTTTAGGTTTATAAAACTAACATTAACGAAATCCGTATTAGATTAGGTAGTTAACGTACCACGTAACTACCAAGTCCAAATAGTTTTTTTTTTGCTTTTAATGCTGAATAATGTAGTTACAGACTTACATAACACAGACATACTTACTTTAATGTTCTTAGTTACATAAATAAATCACGAAAAACAGTTTATTTTAGTATGATTTGAATACCTGAAAAAAAAACCTTTTTTAGAAAAAAAACTATGGTGCTTGGTTTTTTTTTCATGTTTTTTTTTCAAAATTAATCAGCATCAGCATCATCAGCCTCCAAAAGGTTAAACTTACATAAATTGAATTTTACGCACATGCGTGTAGGCCTATATTGCTCTGTGTTCCAAGACTTATATAACGGTCTTTGGCGTTGAACCTGCAGTGCCAATATATCAGCCATTAACGTCCAAAAGGTTAATGGCACGGAACATTCTAGTCGGCGTTGATCCTCAGCAGCCGCAGCTTGTTGTCGTCCAGCAGCGCTACGCCGGAGTCGTTGCTGCCGCCGCAGTAGCGCGACGACGAGAACACCGATATTAGGCGCCCGCGCAGCTGGCACTGGTGAACAAGTGTGAAGCAACATTAGTGATAGTGACAGACAAATCCCCAAAATTTACTAATTTAGAAGTTCGCGGTAGTAGTCCTGATATATCAGTCAGCTGACACTGGTAAACCTGTATGAAAGAGTTACCAACAAAGTGAGCGAACTTGAAAATTTAGATGATTTCCTCGCGTCTCCTCACTCGCGCTCGAAGAATCCGGCGAGGCGATTAGACAGCAGGATGCTTAGCCAAGTTGCCAATCGCTAGCGCTTGCTAGCGCATCGTAGTTTTTCCTCTCTGTCACTCCTTCATATTAGTGCGACAAAGAGGGAAAACTACGATGCGCTAGCAAGCGCTAGCGATTGGCAACTTGGCTAAGCACCCAGGAGCGCACCGTACACACTCTCGCTTTCGCGTCTACATGAGGCTACGCGAGGAGCCTCGTGGAGAGTCTGAGTCGTGCAATAGTTTAATAAATATAAACGCCTGATGAGTGGCTAATATCACTAAAATGGACCTATCAAAATCTGTCACGTCACTCATGGGACATAATTATTTCTAATAATGCTGTAGTACCACTAAATATCTTAGTGGGTGGTACTCAACTCACCATAGAAAGGCCACATATTTAACTGGCAATAAACAAAGTTTTGCAAATTTTTATGCTATTTAACCGTTATTTTAAGTATACCAGGAGAACGTAACTGACAACATTTGTGGCCAAGAGAATTTGACACAACAATTACGGTTATCATCGCAATGATGGTGACCAGAATTAAGACAACATTGATAACTCACCATAAACCCTGCTTGGTGCACCTCGTGCGCTCTGAGAACGTGCGATAACTGGTTCGCAAGTAGAAATCTAAAAGCAAATTATGTATATTAATTATGACGGTGCAGTTACTTTCTAGTAATTTAGGCGGACAATTCAGTATCGACGTAAAAAGGACATAACGGCCGGGCCACGACATTGGTCTAAGGCGACCAGCGGCGAGCGAATCCATGAGTTGGAGCGGGATGCCGATATGGGCACGAGAGGGAGCACCATACGTTTTCCACTAAGCTGGTCGCCTGGGCAAGCGGGTTAGCGATCGTAGTAGCGTGTTCACTATGATGCTATTACCCGTGCCCATCTATCTATCTTCTATAAACTAACATTCAATGACACTTCAATCCATTAGTCGACTCTTACGACACCCACGGGAAGATTTGGGGTAGTGACAAATGTTTTCTTACTGCCTTTACCATGCGACTAGTAATTCATGATGAATAATAAAGTAAAAAGTGACCGGTCGAGCGCGCTCTGATCGAAGACGTGCCCGGTGCCGCGCTTGGAGTTAGCCGCAAAGCCCTCGTTGGCTGCCAACTCCAGTGCCTGAGTAGCTGTGATCTTGTTTGGTCTGCAGAGCAAACATAAAATCCTTAAATTGATTAGTAATATTGATACTGGTCCAAATCGCTTTCACCTGCCGGCTGTAGCCAGCAAGCTTAGCGCATGGTGAGACAGTAAGTCGCCGCAAGATAGACTTCCCGTGTTTAATATGTTAATAAAAGAAGAAGGGATACCGATCGGTTAAATCATCTGTTATTAGCCCTTATTCAAAGACGGACGGCAAACGACCCAGCGGACACCCACCTACGCATTAAACAGATTTCATTAAAGCTGCGTCACAAACCACCATTGTCCAATGTTCACGTAACGCTGACCGTAACAAGTGGAGGAGCATTAGGAGGGCTACACTATCCACAGTCGCCTCACCATCATAAAACCATGACCACTCTATCAAGAGTGAACGACTAAGGAGCAGGATTAGCCCCGACAGACCAGACACAGACCTCAACAGATTGGGTGAATATTAGAAGCGACTCGCAACTGGCGAGTGAAGCTTCACCTTGCGGGTGGCTGGAATACTTACGCTGCACTTGCAAGTGGTATCCACACTAGAACTTTCTGCCCCTTCATTCTTCAAACTAAAATGGCATACGTGTAATTAAATAAGGTGCAATATAACCAACTGCCTGCAGCCTCAGATCTAGCTCCTTCACATCTTCACTACAGAGTTATGACAAAACTTGGTTCAGCAGCCAACGTACTTGACAGGGTCGTTCCACATCAGCTCCCATGCTATTGAGCTCTGCTCCGAGGGCTTCGGAAGTGGTACCGGGACCTTGTCGATGGCGGATATCAGTGGACACACCCATGGAGGTGGGATGCCGCCATGGCAGCAAAACACCTGCAAATAATATTCTTTGACAGAAGTAACATATGAATATATATCTCAATTCTGCAATGGAATTCATCTTGGAGCCTATAGATTGAGATTAAGTTGATATAAAGACCTATTCAGCGACGTAACGTAGCAGTGTTAGCTGTTTCGACTTTGGAGCAAAGTTCCATACAAAGTTGCCCATGGTACATCGCGCTTAACCTTCCATGACCACATCAAAGCGCTTGCAATTACTAGTTTTCGAAGGTTGGGCTTTGTCATGCGTAGCGTCAGGGACTTCAGTGATCCAGGTGCCATTAAGGTTTTATATCATGCTCTTGTGAGAAGCAAGCTGGAGTCGTCCGCGTTCATTTGGAACCCCTTTGAGTATTCCTATATCTTAATTCTGGAAAAGGTCCAAAAAACTTTTTGACGAATGTACTACAAAACAAAAAGATTTTCAGATACTACCCGTTCTTATATCCAACTAAATTAATTTTGGGGTGTCTGAGCTTTAACTCGTTGGAAGTAAGGCGCAACTCCAGCTTGCTCGCTTTCGCATGCCGTGTTCTGCGAGGTGACTCGAACTGTCCTCAACTGGTAGAGAGATTCGTCAGGCTCTTTGTGCCTGATTTGAAAAAAATCGCCCTTAGGCCGCGTGTGCGACCCCTATTAGCGGTAGCTACGGCGCGTACGGTAGCACATAGAAACTCTCCCATTCCACGTGCCCTAGCTCTGCTAATGCGCCTGCGGTATCAGCTCCCGAGTGCGACTTATTTGCATGGCGATGGGTGCTTGTATATCGGGAATGCTTGAATTTTTGCGAGGCGATGGATAATAGGCCGTCAAGTGTATCAACTTTGTAAATTTGTAACATACGTTATGCTTAAAATGTTTGTATAGTTTGTATTTTCTCAGTGTATTAATTTAACAACTGTAATGCAGTGCAAATAAATGAATAAATTATTATTAATTATTAAATTATTATCGTATTGTACTGTTTGACTCTTAACGCATACTAAAGGTTAAATAAACCCGCCTTATCGTCGACGACGGCGGCGAGCGGCAGCGCGTCAAAGACGTGGTTGATAGCCGACCACACTCGCGCGCCTTCCGTCTCGCCGTACTTTGTGATGCACTCGCTGCAACCAAACGAGACGAGGATAACTGCCATTGACAGGTGGTGCAGTGGACATCTGGCACGGTTGGCTATCGTAAAGCTGCGGCTCCATTGAGGCGGAGAGTAACGGAGATGTGCAAAATTGGCCAATGAGACCGCATCACAGTGTTTTGAATTTGAAGAATGTAATTGGTCAATTTTGCACATCTCCGCTCCTCTCCGCCTCAATGGAGCCGCAGCCTTAGTATCAGGTATAGCTCTGACTTTAATTTTCGATACGTCTTCAAATATACAGTGTGCCATCTGGGTTGTGGAGCAAGAGTAATCAGGTACGAACTAATAGGGACGGTCACGCTGATCAACTTTCACTAAGATAACCAAGAAATTGCTCCATGACCATGACTCAGATGTCACCCTGGGTACAGGTGCATTCGATCGCCATCAGATATATTTGAGCAGGCCTCTATTATAATGGTGTTAGAGTGCATGTTCAGATATTTTCAGAGCACCGTGGGCGACCTGATATATCTGATAGCGACGGCTTTAGGTATTAGACGTAACCGTACTGCAATCTGACAAATTTAATACATCAGCATCACATATCAAGGATTTTCTTTAAATAATTGGGACAACACACAGTGCTTGGCCAGTGGATCTGCAATCAACATTGGAGATAAAGGCTCTTTGAATAACACAAAAAATAATAGGGGTGTGCTTAAAATGAATCTGTTCCCCAGGTTTTTGTATTTTATTCTTAAACTCCACTTCATACCCTGTTTTATTCCCTATTTCGTTTTATTTGCTTCTTATCCAAATGTTAACATTTAAAATGAAGCTTACGTGTAAAACGTGAACATCTTCTGTATCTCCCTGGTCTCATGGTTCCCCCGAATCAGGAGCACAGAATTCGGCCTCTGAAGCTTCGCCGCTAGCAGATACGCGATCAGCTCAGTCCCATGGGGACCCCGGTCCACGTAGTCCCCTAGGAAGATGAAGTGGGTGGGGGCGAGTGCGGGACCCATGGGCCAGAAGGCTGTTTCCATCGCGAGGAGAGCGCCTAGGTTGCCGTGGAGGTCGCCTGAAGGGATTGGAGTGGCTTAATATTTATATACTAGAATTTGCATATGTTGATTTAAACTTTCACAATTTTTATTTAAATTTTAAAGTAATAGGACTAATAGGAGTTAAACACGTACTCTTACATTATTTATTAATCATTCTGACGTTTCTGGCATCACGTTACGCCCGTGTCACACTCATACCACAAAATAACTGAAATTGCATATTGAAATTTTTCCTTTGAAACTCTTTTAGAATATAAGTATATTCCATAACTGCTAAAAGCTACTTACCCCAACACAAAGGGAAAACTACATTTCTCTTTTTGACAGTTTGAATAATACGAAAGACGTTAAGAAGTTGGCAAAGTGGACATTTTATGATGTATAATCTGTCTTACTCTGAAGTAGTGAGAGTTACGATTTTTCAAGTTCGCGTTAGGCCCGTTTCGAAAATATGGCATCCAAATGTACACTAGCCAAGGTCTTTTCTTTCTCAATATCCTCAAAATTGGTAGGACAATGTTCTCCGACAGGAGCTGAAAGGCGTCATATTGTAGTCTCACTGTAGAAGTCATTATGACTTATGACTTTAAAAATCCCGTCACTATAAATATAATCAAACAAAGGCGCCTAGCCTTGTAAGGGATTGGATATACCCGAGAAATTTGACCGGTGGTTGCTAAGACCGAGTGACCGAGGGGTACAGGCATCAGCCGCGAAAGCTGAGTACGTTCGATCCCCACCTCGGACATAGGTGATCTTGGTCGTTTTTCTTTGGTATATGACATCTAATATTTATAATTTATAATCAAACATTTAAATTAAACTCACGTGTATTTAGTCACTAAGCGCCGCATGTTTCGGAGAGCCTAGGTTTCCATCATCAAGCACTGAGCCTTATTTATAAGTATTATGTCACAAAGTTTAAATTCAATACCCTGTCACAGAAGCAACTCACCCACAGCATAAATAGGCGACCGGATCCTCAGCATCCTGGGTTCATTGATGCAGATGAGCGCGACAGCATCTGCCAGTTTGAGGATCAGGTTGCCAAGATCTGCTTCCTCGCCTTTGGTAGCCCACGCCCACGCTGGCTTGCCAGCCACCGCCAAGGCACTGCTAACTGACGGCCGTTTCTGGACAGAGCAATTTATAGCTGCAGAATTGCTGATACGTAAAACTACCTAGCTATAACGCAAAACTAAATTTAACATCTTTGATTAAGTGCGATTATTATATTGAAATGAAATGACTGGATGTAACTAAAGACCGAAGAGCTGGGGACTTCCTCGCACAACACATGTTGCGATACAGCGAGGAAATGCCGCCAGCATCCTCGATACAATGCCACAAGGGCCTTTCTAAGATAAAGGTTAGGTTAGTGAGATTTATCCCACAATGTCGTAACAGATGTGCTTACCATAGAAAAAATCAACTGCGAAAGACTCTGGTTGTCACGGGATTCGAACTCGCTTCCTCTGGATTGCCGGTCCAACGTGCTTCCAATTACACCAGACTATATACCTTCCGTCGATCACAGCGAATTTAGTCAATGGTATTGTGAAGCCAATCACTAGCGACATCTGTACTTAATGTTTCAAAGGTACTACAACCTTAAGCCACTCAAAGACGATCTTAGTTAGATTTAATTTATGCACATAAATTGTACTGTTTGAAAAAAAAGTATTGCTAGAATTCCAAAAAGTGATTGAGAGTTCCAAGAAAATTTCAATGTTTACGGTAACCTTAGAGATGTTATAAAACTAAAAACTAATCACTTACAGCACTGATGCCAGTGATGGACGAAGCGAAATACCTCACGGCGGCGAGTGCCACCACGGGCGCTGTGGCCGGGCCCAGGACCTCCAGTGACAGGGACCCTAGCAGGTTCGCTGCTGAGGGAGTCACCGCATCTCCTGTCAGAAAAGCTGGGTATCGGGTGGCCAAAAAATAAGTACATTAGGAGAATTTTAATAATTTCATGTTAGGTACGTAATTTCAAACTAAAATCGACCCTTCTGAAACTCCTAAAAACCTAGGGGACATACTCTGAGTCCCAAAACCTCAGAGGCAACGAGAATGCACTTATATTTTGGCCACCTTGTATACACATATTACACATGTATAATTGTATATGGGTCAAAATTCTTTTCGTTGTCTTATTTCATACCACTCTGACCACTCTGTCACGCTTTTAGTTAATGTTTCGACTCAGTATATAAAAAAATCCGGTGCACTTGTATTTGTTTTTCACGCTACATTTTAATCCATACATCAGAAATTGAAAACAAAACATCATCTCATACAAAAATCACCACTGCGTCACGTTTTTAGGGACACAAAATAAGACAACGAAAAGAATTTTGACTGATATAGTTATTGTAGTGAGTGCGAGCGCTACCTACTACAATATTAGATTACTCGTTTAAAAATGGACGTAATTATGCAAAAGGGAACCAATCCACGCGAATCTGTCATTTTAAAGATTGACTTTGTTTCTTGTGATTTAAAGTGTTAATTCTAAAGAAAAATTCATGTGGGTGATTCCCTTTTGCATAATTACGTCCAAATATTATAAATTATAATGTATCAATAATTTGATATATGGCGCAGTCGGTAGGATCGGACCTCAAACTCCAATCTCAACCATCACATCCATCTCCTTGAATCGAACCCACATTTAAGGCCAAGGCTGCACTGCTAACGCGATGGCGACGCGACAGCGATGCGACAGTGACGCATTGCTGTCGCGTCACCAATTTACTAGTGTCCGCGTTAACAGCAGCATAGCGAATGGGATGTCCACATGACGACGACGGCCTTATAGCCGACACGATTTTATGGTCGTGACAGATAAGCAGATAACAAAATAGTGTCCGCATCCATGCAGCGACGCGAAACGAAGACGGAGGGTATCCAGTGCAGTGTCATCCCGTCCGTACCATGAGCTGGCAGCGTGAGAATTTACCGCGTAACTTACTTAAATTTTTGTTTCACGTGATTTATTTTTTAATTTTTCTGTGAGGCAAGTCTTTCAAATTAGCCGACGCTCGACGCTCCATAGAAAAACAATAATTGTTTTGCGAGAAACAACAAATCTTCCCCCTTTTTCCTAAAGAGAACGCGATACTGAACATGTTTTTAACGGAAATAAAATTTCACCTTGTATAGAGACAGGGTTGCCAACTCAAATTTTCGTTTACCCCTAAATCACAAATTGAAAACCCCCAGATCTCTACTGATTTTTCGGAAAAACCCCTAAAAAAATCAAAACTTAACTAAAATTATTAATTGAACTATTAATCCTCCACATTATTTAGAATTTCAAACATTTTGACGAACCCTCAGAAGAAAATGACTTCTTATGGGCGTACATTTGCACATAAGATTTTTAATTGTAACATTTTACTAGGTACTGGGAGTAAATATAACGCACGATCCCGTTCGCTGTAATGTAAAGCGCACCATCATACATGAAATAGAAAAATCAAAAACCCCTAAATTTACCTCTAAAATTTTTTTGTCCCTAAAAAACCTCAAGTATCTTATTTACCCCCTACATCTAGGGGTAAAACCCCTAAGTTGGCACCCCTGTATAGAGAATGGGCAAGTGTACCGTCAACAGCAGTGAGCTCCAGCATCTCGTTGGCCCGCCGGCGCACGCGCACGGTGTACGCCGCGACGGCGTAGTCGGCGCGCCGGAGCCCGCTCGCGCTCAGCTTCCCTCGCCGCGAGATGGCGCTCTCTGTCTGCTGCCCTGTGGCTGATAAATGGGTCAAAATTCTTTTCGTTGTCTTATTTTGTGTCCTACGAACAAATAAAACATGGGAGCCGCACGCCATAGTAAATTGCCTTTTAAAAACGGTCTTGAATTTTAGTTGACAAATGTCTTCCCCTCTTTAATGCATCACGGCAATGAATTTTAATGTCAACCTATAAAAGCTTAAACCGCCATTTAAAAATAGTTATGATTGGTCCATCAAACTTTTGATTGGCTATTTTCTATAAACATTTGTCAAATTGTTGCGCCGAAATATGCGCGGTGTTAACAAAAACGCTATGTCCTGCCCATCTTCGCACAATTGAACAATTGATTTTGGGGGCATTTTTGAGCTGGCGTTAGACGTCCATGTTATATATGGTCGCAGTTTGTGTCCCTAAAAAACGTGACACAGTTGTGATTTTTGTATGAGATGATGTTTTGTTTCCAATTTTTGATTTATGGATTAAAATGTAGCGTGAAAAACAAAAATACATATGCACCAGATTTTTTAAATACTCAGACAAAACAGCAACTTTAAGCGTGACAGAGTGGTTTGAAATAAGACAACGAAAAGAATTTTGATTCAAATACTTACACGGTGCTCACCAGCATTGCGAGAGATTTAAACTATATATTCTAGACGTCAAAATAAACAAAAAATATTCTATGAACTAATGTCAAACGCCAAAAAAACTCCTATTTTAGAGTTTTTTTAATTCTTTTCCAGTAGTTTTTACACAAACGAGCTCATCCTATCGCCTACTCTACAAAATTAACGAATTTCGACGAATTACGTTTCGTGTAACGAACGAATTTAGTAAAGTGGGGATAGAATGAGCTTCGCTCGTTTGATGTAAGTAAACCCACCTTTATAAATGTTTTAACTATTTTAATTTTAGAGACAGGTTGCTTCGTTAAGTCTATTCTTATTTTTTGAGTATCAGGCAAAAGGAGTGGTAACTGGTAATATTAGAACACATCGTAGTAGCATTCATTAATTTGATTAAACAATTTCTATAAAATTAACGAAAAAAACGAACAAAAGATATACATTCCATATCCGCGAAAGTGACAAATATCTTTATAGTTGGTCGCTGGCTGTTCACACTGCCGGTGAGTAAATTTTTTAAGAGAATTCGCTCGCCTGCGAAGCAACATCACACCGATCGTACGTTAGCAGCTCGTTTATCGCCGCTGGTGAAAAAAGTGCCGTATCGTGATGATCAGTTAACTGAGAAAAAACTTACAACGATTCTGCGTCGCCTTTGATAAGTGTGGCGGTAGTATTTGAGCAGGCATCGGTGGCCTGCAATAAGAATAGAAAAGCTGACCGACTCCTGTTATTTAGTTATACTTAATCGTAAAAATTGAAGTGTCAATAGTATATGTATCTATGGAATAAAGTACTAAGGGGCTGTTCACACTAGCGATTCACTTGGGCGATTTGAAAGCGATTTCTATACAAAAATTGCACGCGGCGATATCGCCTCCATACAAAACACGCTCGCAAATCGCAAGTGTGCACAGAGCCTTACTGCTCATTTAAGCACACTTAAAAATTTTTTCAGTAAAAAATTATGCTTCTTTATGCACTATTGCGAGAACTGTTAAATTTTATGTCAGGTCGAAACATCGGAGGGCCATCTGTACTGAAAACGTCGTACGATATATGTGCGAAAAGGATATTCGTAACTCGTGTTGGTTTAAAACACTCCCTTCGACACTAAATATGAATTTTTTCGTTAAAAAATAATGTGTATTTAAACAAACATATCTTAAAAATAGTCATCATACATCAACTTACTGTTGTTCCGAGGCTCGTGGGCGAGCCAGCTTCACCTGCCTGTCAACCAAAATAAATTAGTCACTATTAATGAAAATGAAAATTTATTGTACTAAAAGCAACATTTCAGTAATATCACGACCCTGTGTCCTGAACTAGGGAGCCCTGTGTTACAGGACCCAGCTTCGCATACCTACGCATGAATTATGGCAACTATGCATCAAAAGCAGACTTCTTAGAAATCAGTGTTAGATATCGCCGAAAGTGCCGAATGACCAAAAACTTAGTTTATTTTAAATATACCACGATGATATCCCGGTCCTATGAAAGCTCCAGGAGGATAGACATATATATTATGTTAATGATTATGTTTGATATTGTGTGGAAAGGTGACAATTAGTCCAAGTGATACCTGTTTATAATCACAATACCTTATTGGACATTTAGCGTTTATATCTGGATGCTTAGCCAAATTGCCAATCGCTAACGCACAGTCACGTATCGTAGTTTTCCCTTTCTGTCACTCTTTTATATTAGTGCGACAAAGACAGTTAGCTGCCTTTCGTTTACGACTGACGACTAAGCGTTAGCGATTGGCAACAATAGCAACCTGTCTAAGCACCCTGGACCATTAACGTCACACTTAAGTCCAAGTGCCTCTGCAGACTAGTTAAAAGTAGAAATTAGTGGATTATACTTAAAATAAATGAGTTTGAAAAAACGGCACGTGAAATCAGTCGTTTCGGCGACGAAAAATCTTTTAGTGTTAGTGAGATTCAAAAACACTTCCCTGGATCTTTGCCGTCACACTTAAGGCTGCGGCTCCATCGAGGCGGAGACGAGCGGAGATGTGCAAAATTGGCCAATGAGACCGCATGACAGTGTTTCGAATTTTGAATTTGAAGAATGTAAATTGGTCAATTTTGCACATCTCCGCTCCTCTCCGCCTCAATGGAGCCGCAGCCTAAGTCTATCCAAGTTGCCTGTCTCTGCAAGCTATTTAAAACTAGAATTAGTGGAACTAGAATGACTCATCATGGAAAGGCCACGTATCAAAGAAGCAAAGTTTTGTAAATGTTAATACAAACTGTGCTTTTAACCCTTTACCTACGGGGCCATAATATTTGCCATTAAATTGTTTGTTTTGACACCATTACATAAGTTTGACTTTAATTTGACAGTGGTGGCAACTCTGGTTGACACCCGTAGGTAAAGGGTTAAGGGTGACCCAGGGTAACGTAACCATTGCAACGAGTGACATAGTTCGGCAACAGGTTCAACTGCCTGATTACTGCTTCTAAGTGAGTCCCGCACTGCTAAGGATCGTCAGTGACTCTGCTGATATCTTTTTTGTCTGGAGCTTTACCACTTCTCCCTGTCAGTTGTTTTATGAAAGAAGTAATTTGTAAAACAAACGACATTCATTTGTGTCGATATCTGGTCACACCGTCTTTTTAGACGTTTCCCATTAGACCACGACCTTGTCCGTTACAGTGAGCCTCTCCAAGTTTCCAGTGTCTCTGGGTCAATTACGTTTTCTTGCTGTTATTCTGTCACGTCACCCAGGGGATAAATAGTGGCATAGTTTACTAGGCGAAAGTAAAAGTATGCTGCATGCTCTACTAACATGATTAGTGGATGACTCACCATGGAAAGGCCACGTATCAAAGAAGCAAAGTTTTGTAAATGCTAATGCTACTAAACTGTGCTTTTAAGGGTGGCCCAGGGTAACGTAACCATTGCAACGAGTGACATAAAAAGCGTGATTGATGAATCAGACCAATTAAAACGGGAAATTAGTGGGACATGTTACTGCAGGTCGACGAGGTAGTTGGCGATGCCCCGCTTGGCCCGCAGCATGGCGCTGGTGCCGCGGAGACGAGCTTCCCCGACGCCGCGGAGGTAGTCCGCCATGGACAGCTGGTAGTTCAGCAGGTTCAACTGCCTGATTACTGCTTCTAGTGGGTCCCGCACTGCTAAGGATCGTCAGTGACTTGCTGATATTTTTTTTGTATGGAGCTTACCACTTCTCCCTATCAGTTGTTTTATGAAAGAAGTAATTTGTAAAAAAAGCGACATTCATGTGCCGATATCTGGTCACACCGTCTTTTTGGACGTTTCCCATTAGACCTCGACCTTGTCCGTTACAGTGAGCCTCTCCAAGTTTCCAGTGTCTCTGGCATAGTTTACTAGGCGAAAGTAAAAGTACTAACATGATTAGTGGATGCTCACCATGGAAAGGCCACGTATCAAAGAAGCAAAGTTTTGTAAATGTTAATGCTACTAAACTGTGCTTTTGGTGACCCAGGGTAACGTAACCATTGCAACGAGTGACATAAAAAGCGTGATTGATGAATCAGACCAATTATAACGGGAAATTAGTGGAACATGTTACTGCAGGTCGACGAGGTAGTTGGCGATGCCCCGCTTGGCGCGCAGCATGGCGCTGGTGCCGCGGAGACGAGCTTCCCCGACGCCGCGGAGGTAGTCCGCCATGGACAGCTGGGAGTTCGGCAGCAGGTTCAACTGCCTGTTTACAATTAGTTTAAAGCTGTAAGTTCTTAAGTTGGGGGAGAATAGATTGTAGTAAATGCCCGTATTTATAATCAATCCACGCTGCCGCGTGGCTGTGTGTAAGAGTGTTGAGGCAGTATGAATTATCACCTCGCTCGATGCTTCTCATCGGTGTCGTAAGAGTTGACTAAGGGATTGAAGTGTCACTGACCATTCTTTAATTTGATTGATGATGGGCAGCAGCGTCATCATAGTGGACACATTACTGCGATCGCCAATCCGCTTGCAATCTACTTGGATGATTCTCCGAATTTCAACTGCTCGAATTTGTCATTGCCGTCTCGTGATTATTACCGCGATGAAAGGACGAGTCGCAACAACATGACGTGTGGTGACGGCAGTAAGAATACATTTGTCACCACCCCAACTCCTCCTGCGCAAGTCGTAAGAGTCGACTAAGGGATAGAAGGGTCACTGGCGATTCTTTAATTTGATTGATGATGGGCATCAGCGTCATCATAGTGGACACATTACTGCGATCGCCAATCCGCTTGCCCAGCGTGGTGATGGGCATTTACCTCCTAATGCGTGCATACGCATAGTAGGAGAGGCCTACGTTCAGCAGACAGGCTGATGAAGTTGAAGTACAATGTCTAGTAACCTGTAAATGTTGTCGGCGTCACGTGCAACGCTCAGCGCGTCGATCGGGAGCTGGCGGGCAGCGCGCGCCGCCGCCACCAGTTCTTTGAATTCTGCGTAGTCCAGCTTTTGGTCGCGGTCACTGTCGAAGTATCTGTGAAGAGATATACCTTTCTTTGACATGGAAAAAATTGAGAAATTGTTTATTTACCTAATACAGCACAAAAAAAATGGAGACTGCATCCCGCGCTAGGAAACCCTGTATTACAGAACCTAGCTTCGTTATGATGGTTTGAATATTGACCAATTGCCGTAGAAAATTATGTGTAAGTAAATAACGACCTACTTTATTATGAAAAAGTTTACTGTAGTGCCTTTGCCTTGGCAAAATGGAAGACAGAAGAACCTGGAGCTTCCCTCCATCCAGCGATTAGGGCAACAATCGAATGAGACCTATGGAGACAAATTGCTACGCCTCGCCCGCACGGCACACACATAATCTTAGCGTAGCTTTATAAGCTAGTATTAGTGTCACTTAAATAAACCCATACTCCAAGCTAAGTGGTTTCTCTTAACATCACATGGCGACCCTGCCATGATCCTCAGTAATGAGGAACCGACTAGAGAGAAGAACTTTTATACCTGAAAGAGTATCACTATTTATAAACTACCTGACTTTGCCAGGTGGCTTATGATGGTCCCGTTGTATCCATATGAAAAGGGTGAATAGGCACCTTCTGGGCAAACTCACTCCATCGTAGGCCACGTCTCTGCCCTTGGCTAGTCTGTGGCCATGAGTAATACTATATCAAATTAAAAAAAAAATTATCGTGCTAGTTACGCGTCACTTTCGTACTTGCATACTAGTTAGAACGTGATGGCTCGGCATAAACGATTAGATGCGGTACCAGGTAGGTAGCCTACAGACCCTTTTTCTGTTATAACAAGGAGAATCAACTCAGGACCTGAAGATGTATTTGCAGCGCATCTCCGCAGTAGACCCAGTGTGTTGTGTCACCGGTTCTAGCACAGCTATCCACATCAGCAGGTCGTGGAACGACAGCCCGCCGCGGTTGGTTACGTCTGCAGCTCTGAAATTAATAAGTAGTTAATGTGGTTGTTACTGGATCTATATGTATAGATCCAGTAGTTTTCTTGGCCACAAATCCTGCTTTTTCCGACCCAATCTGACATAACATAGGCTATGCGGCTATCAGGCTTTTGCGTCGGCTAGTTTAGTTATGGATTTGATAGCTTACCGTGGGACTAGGTCGATTTGTGTAAGTTGTCCCAAGATATTTATTTATTTAACCCGGCGGGAGTGTGGCAGGGTATCTCATACCCTGCCTTTGACTTATGCCAATATATTTAGAGTTTATTTTTGTTTAACTTTTTTTCACCACACTCTCGCCGGGTTAGGGTTCGTTACCTAGATGCCAAGCGCTAATGCTCAGTCGTGAATGAAACGCAACTGTCTTTGTCGCACTAACTGAAAAGAGTGACGGAGAGATAAAACGCTACGCTACTGAACGCCAGTGATTGGGATAATATCTAAAGGTGGATGGAGACCAAGCGAGCGAATGCTCATTCTATCCCCCCACTCTACGAAATCAACGAATTTAGACGAATCACATCACGATTTGTGTAACGAACCAATTTTGTAGAGTGGGGATAGTTAGAATGAGCATTTTACTTGCTTGGTTTAAAATAGTCTAAATCCACTTTTACTTACTACGCACTCTGACAACCTTTGAAAAAAAACCTTTCAAAAACTGAGTCGAAAACGATTTTTAAAGACTGTGTACGTTGAAAACGAAACATTCTAAGTTCACTTAGATACCTAAATAGCGCCGGACTCTGCTGGTACTGCCAGCCTACATCCACCATGAGTTGTTTGAACAGTTGCGGGCTCATGTACTGCGCGGGGTACACCATCTCTGTGAACTCGCGGTACACGCGGATCTGATCTGAGGAGGGAAAGGAGAGCCGGGATGAGAGAATGAATACCCTACAGCAGAAGACATGGTTTTCAAATAAATACAGATGATTTAGCAGGGTATTTTATGTAATAATGTCATGGTAAGTAGAATGCTAACGCGATTGCATGGCATCCCCACTAACGGCAAAGCGGGTGATGCCGCGGAGGTTTTTTTTTAATAGGCATTCTCTTTTGTGACTACTGTAACTCAGTCACACATACTATCCCCACATGGGTCTCTCTAAGCCCAGGGGTGGATGCGTAAAGGCATCTCCTCTGTAAAAACAAAAAAAATATAATGAAGAGTAAGAACTTGTTTTGATCAAGACTTTTGTTTTGATCCCCACGATACGCCATTCTCGATCTCTACCATTTTTGTCGGGTTGTATGTAGGTACATACATTGTGCATCTAGGGAACTAAGTACGGTATGAGTAACGATAGTGTTAGAAGGCTTTTAATGCCTCAAGTTTGTATTCCGTTTACCGACCGTGATAAAAATAAGTATTTAAAACAAAAGATGATTACATGACGTACTAACATTCTATACCTAACTCTCGCGATGCATGCAAGCAATGGCGCGCTTAGAAAGCAAGTGTGATATAGTACATTGTGCATCAAGGGAGGTAAGTACGGAATAACTAACGAGAGTGTTCGAGTTAGTATTCCGCTTACCTACCGTGATGCATACAATGTTTTTCACCACACTTGCCGACAAAAAAATCAATTTTAACAAAAAATATTATACTATGACATACTGACATTTCTATTACTCCCTAGGGAATTTCACTTGTCTACTACTTCCGTCACGCATGCAAGCAATGGCGCACTTAGACAGCAAGTGTGACGAAAAAATATTTTGATTTTGCGATGTTTTTTTATTAGCCAATGTGAAAATGAGTTATGTGATGAATGAAAACTAAAGACAAAAACATAGTAACCGTCTTTCTTGTAATTAGCGGCAGAAAGCAGTTGGCATTGCTGCAGGGCGGCACCCACCAGGCTTCCAGCGCAGTCCGGCCCGATCAGCACGTTCTCTTCGCACACCTCCACCACCATACTGCTTTTCAGCTCTTGCTATTAAAATTGAATAATACATTACGCTATTTCTAACTACGCAGCGATCGTGGGCTCAATTCCCGGCATACATTTTTTTAGCTCATTGGTACGACTACCAATGAGCTCAAAAAAATTATGTACGAAATAAAATTCGCTATTCAGAAGTGCTTTACGGTGAAGGGAAATATCGCGAAGAAACATGCATAAACCTAAGAAATTCAAGGGTGTATGTGAACTTCCCAACAAGTACTGAACCAGCGTTGGGACTACGCAAAATAGGCACATTTGATGTCGAGAAATAAAATGGCCAGAATACAATACAATGTAATATACACTATATAAAAAATAGCTACTTTTTCGAACTATCACATCATATCATCAGCCTATCTCTGTCCACTGCAGGACGTAGGTCTCTCCTATTAACCATGCGTATAGACGCATTAGGAGGTAAATGCCCTTATTCGCCACGATGGGCAAGCGGATTGGCGATCGCAGTATTGTGTTCACTAGTTCATTATGATGACGCTCTGCTGCCCATCATCAATTTTCTATCAAGAATGGTCCGTGACACTTAAATCCCTTAGTCGGCTCTTACGACACCCGCGGAAAGAGTTGGGGTAGTGACACTGACAAATGTAGGTATTCTTACTGCCATCACGGCCGTTTTTTTTTTATTTTCGATTCAAAATCTATCATTTTGGCTAAGGGATTGAAGTGTCACTGACTATTCTTTGATAGAAGATTGATGATAGACAGCAGTGGATGATCATAGTGGACACCATAGGGCTTGTCCATTAATCACGTCATACGATTTTGGCCTATTTTAGACCCCCCCATCCCCCATGGTGATACTTGGTGATATTTTCAGGACCCCCCCCCCCCCCTAGCCAATATGACGTGTAATTTTTTGCCAACTTAAGTAGTCCTTTTAATATCACTTCAATTTACGAGTATGTACTTTATCGCACACATGATGGGAAAAAACTTTCTTGCCAACTACCTACGAGGTAAATGTCCGCGAAGTTTTAAAACTCAGTTCAGGATTTGACATCTGGGTCGCGTTTTATAAAGTTACAATTTACAATTTCGCTGTTTGCCTCTCTTTCTAGCCAATATGTGCGTGCGTTAGAGAGACAAACAGCGAAATTGTAAATTGTAACTTTATAAAACGCGACCCTGGTTATGTTTTAAAAAAGTATGCTGTTCAGCGGAGTGACAAAAAAATTACACGTGATTTGTCCGATGACCCCCCCCCCCCTCCCCTATGGTGATAATTGGTGATTTTTTTCTTGACCCCCCCGTCCCCCTATACAGTATGACGTGATTAATGGACAAGTCCATACTGCGATCGCCAACCCGCTTGCCCAGCTTGGCGATTATGGGAATCGTTCATGCGCACAGGAGCGTCTAGCAGTAGACTAAATTTAGGCTGATGATGTGGTACTAGATTCCTTCTGATTCTTCTTCCCGATGTTTCAGAAAATCGAGGGCCAAATTTTGGTTTTTTTTTTATGTTGGCACAACAAAGTGGCTCCACTCCACCTGATCGTAAGTGAAAAGTAGAACCCAAATCGCGGCGGCAACGAACAGGAGACAATCAGTAACCTGTTAGTTGCCACCGCCTTGCTGGCCCGCTAGATGCTTCTTCACGCTTCGTTTAAAGGGTCTTAACTTATAGGTATAATAAATGCATACAATCTCCTGGTCCTTGCAATGATCGCCCGTAGCCATGGCTGCCAACATGGCGATCTCAGGACTCCGCAGACTGCAATGGGCACGAAGCCGTTCCAGCTCGACTGAGCTCACCCATTGCCGGTTTTTGGTGCCCTGGTCAGGAAAAAACTATGTACACTCAACCAATTGAAACCATAGATCACACAGGGGTGACAAGTAGTAAAGAATATCCCACAATGTCGTAACAGATGTGCTTACCATAGAAAAAATCAACTGCGAAAGACTCTGGTTGTCACGGAATTCGAACCCGCTTCCTCTGGATTGCCGGTCCAACGTGCTTCCAATTACACTAGACTACCTTCCGTCGATTACAGCGAATTTAATAGTAAAGGATATCATATAAGCGTCACTTTGACATTATTCCTGAGTGACCCTAGGAGGGCAGTGAATGTAAGTGCCAGTAGCAGGTGTTTGTAGAATTTGAGGCTTTACGAATTACCAATACTGACCCATTTCATGTTTTAGTTTTTTTATTCACGTTACTTGTAAGATGTAGTTATTATTATTTGAACAAATAAGTCCCGCTGAGTTTCTTGCTGGATTCTTCGGATCAGTGGTGTAGGATTAGAACCGTAAGTAGATTTTTTCGCTCTCGACCCGTGGTACAACCAATCGGACCACGGGTAAACTAACTTCCTCGTATGTGTATGACGATTCAAAAGTGCTTGTCGATGATAATGAAGTACTAACATTCTTACTCTTCATCCGTTTCTTGACTTCAGGCTTGACCGCGGTCTTGTAGACCACGTGGTACACGCACGGGCTGTCGTGATCCGGCAGCCAGGTCTTCAAAACCTGGAGGGGCTGGCATGGACTTGCTTCGCTTCCAAATATCTGAACCAACAATCATATTATAGGCATTTATAGGCCTAATCTTATTGGACGAAGTAGCGAGAAAATTTCTAACAACAGCGCTTTGTAGTTCTACCGCAAAATTCGAATATTCGCGCGAATTTCGAGGATCTATCTGTCTCCCTAAAACGCAGAAGTCATTGGGTGTGCGAGAGACAGTAGCTCGAAATTTACGATTTCGTTGACACATTCAGACTATAAACAATAGATCCTTGTTGGGACACTTGGGACCTTCCCGAATAACTTGCAGTAAGTCGTTATTTTAAAATGAGGACAATATTATTTACCGAATCTTACAGAAATTTCTTATATACTTACTTGAAGTTCAGCCCAATCTACATAAAGAGTATAAAGCGTCGGTCTATTTCGAGGGCTTTCTACAAAATCGGTTCCATTCATTTCCGGTGGGCCATGTGCTTGATAGCTACCAATATAGCACAGATTGTTTTGCAGTTTCGATGCAGATACTAAACGTCGATTCGAGTTATTCATAGTCACAAAACTCACATTAGTCTTGGTTAACCTAGGATACAGGTGTAGTGAGAAATTACTTGCCTTCGGAAACGTTCGTAAACACATGCTGTTTCAGGCAGTGTCACCGAGTCTGACTGAAGTAGCATGACAGCTATTACTGTCAGTCTCAGTGAGATAGACTGAAACAGCATGACGTTGACGAACGTTTCCGAAGGCAAGTCATTTCTCACTACATCTGTAGCGTAGTGTAGCCTACTAACGAAAACCAGTAGGTAGCCGTGTCATGAACTCATGAGTTGGAAAGTAAAGGACATATTAGGTTATATTAAAACAACACAAGGACATATTACCTACATTCTACCGCGCTCTCTGACATATTAGAGCGAGATAGCCTGCTTTACATATCGAGTACATCCTAACCTTACCGATACTTGCAGTCATGATACGGCTACAGGTTCCTAGATTATATAGGTAATAAAGCAAAGCGTGGGCCAGACAGTATTACCCAAGTACCTACCTTATCTTATCTTATCTTATTTGCGGGACCCTTACGGATACACTTCGACCCATTGGGATCTTTTGTGTAATTGCCCCCTGTTTCGCCTACCCCAGGGATTGTTCTATCAACTCAATATGTTTGAGGATGGACCCTAGCGGTAGCGTTTTGACCTCATTCGGTTCTAGATAACTAGTTCCGAAGTCTTTCATTCTTTGTCTGGCGAGGGCATGACATCCGCACATCAAGTGTTTCATTGTCTCTTCTTCTTCGCCACACATTCTAGGTACAGTCTATGCTGTCAGAAAGACCCATTTTGGCCAAGAGAGTTTTGACCCCAAAGTATCCCGTAAACACGCCCGTTATGAGTTTGAGTTGTCTTTTGCTATATTTCCAACGCTTTTTGCTCCAGCCCGAGTCTACTTCGTACCTACCTACTTATAAAGAACATTATTATGTAGATGGATTACCTCTACATTAATTTTCTGGGCTGTCGTATTCCAACAGTTTTTCTCAGTTTTACAAGACGGCATCCAGTATTCACCGTTAGCTTCTTTATTTAGCAAGTATGATCTGTCGGAGGAACAATATGCCAATAATGAAACAACATCACATAAATCTCTGTAGTACTTGAACATCTTGTTGATTTATTTGGATTTAGTGTTTTTTATAAAAGAATTAAACATATTTTATTCATACTTTTAGATTTATATAATTAATTTTGAAAAACGTTACATATTTACAATAATTTGTGTTTGTCATGTCAGTCACTATCGGAAATAAGAGTTTGACAAGTTTTCTATTTATAATTTATAATAATAATCAAGAAAAATGCACCTCCGTGCCTTCTTGGAATGCAATAAAAATGTTGTCTAAAATCGTTAAATAAATAACTCGTTAATAATACTTAATCAGTAAAAAATTCGTTGGTAATCATTATGTTAAGAAGTCTTGAACTTGCATCAACGAAACGTTGTCTAGAGATGTAGTAACGATACAATTACAACAGATGGCGCTAAAAGCGTTAAATAGCTGGAGTACCAGCGGTTTTTCTGATTATTACTCTATACCTACTTTACACAAATAAATTAGAGTAAATACAGCCATAACTAGTTGTGAGAATAAGAAATAACAAAAAAGCCCATATATACATGTTAAGAGTATTGATTTCTAGGTGTATTATAAGAAGTTTCTTATGTATATCGTGACGTTGAGATCACGCCACCTTTCTAGGATCCGTTGCGGCGTTGTGATTGGTCGAAGCTGCTACTCGCCCCCCTACGAATCAAAATACGGGACATTCAACATGTCTAGTGACGAGCCAAACGATTCGATACCTTATTTTCTTCGCTTAGAATAATCGATTATTTATTCGATCGCAAATATGATACATTTGAGTAAGAAAAAAAGGAATATGACTATTAATCAGTTTATTTACTACAAACATTATTTTTAATGATATATTGATGCTGGCTGGTTTTATAACGTGATGCACCCGAATGATATATCGCGTCAATTGGGAATGATCCGATTAATGTTGACAAATATCGACTCAGCATCGTTCATATTAAACTTCAAAATGACAACAAGAAAAACACAACACTAGTATGTATGAAATCGCAGAACGTTGAGTGTTTATTTCACGTTTATTTAAAGTTTGGTGTTAATTTACAAGTGAAACGTTGTGAATAGGTGCGCAGAAATCCAAGGTACGTACGTGTAATTTAAGTTCGCATTAAAAAATAGCCTCGCCAGCATTTTGTGCGTTCCATGCATAACCTATAAGAAAAAACCGCTCTCCAAATTTTGTCCTCAATTTTCTTTTAGCTATAAGCGTTTGCGCATTTAAAAACGTTCCGTAAATTTGTAAATGTTGATAAGGAACCTAGTTTGCTGACGACATGGAATGCCACGCATTGTTTCATTGAACATTTTCGCTATCCCACTACACTTAGTCTACCTACACGTTCGGGTAGGAATTACGTCTCCAAAATAGGCATCCGTTTGTCCGCACATGCATGCTTTTGTCTCTCCTGTATTACTATTAGATTATCTTCAGCCTCAACAATTACTAAATCATGTAGGTAGGTTTTTTGTGATAAGTATGTCATATTATTTACATCTTTGTATTCAAATGATGTTCCCATTTAGATTGTATATATTGAAACCTACTTCAAAGGTACTTTAAATTTGCTATGAACACTGGAATACCTACAGTTTTATATATTTCTCTACATTTATAAACATTAACTTAGCAATGTCTGTTTTTGACAAATAAATACTAAATGTACCATGATCTAAAAATAATTTATATTTTTCTTCGCTAGAACATTTGCTAAACCTCTTTGAAGAATTTGAAGCAAATTTTAAATTTTACCCCTACTTAACGGTTTCCTTTTAACTGTAATAATTTTTATACTGTGTATTACCTGATATCTCGGGTAAATATTGGTTGTATTGTAATAAATCAAATCTGAGACTCCTTATCAATAATACTTCAACGATAGTGATAAGAAACTGATAATATGTGATGTAACTTTTGGTGGTCTGATAGTAATTATCCTCTATTCATCTACATTTCTATTCCTCTACATTTGGGTATCTTAATTTGAAAAATAATTCTGGATTAAATCTTAGTCAGATAGATTTGTAGTTGCTCTATTGAAATCCTTGTCTGAATTTTGTATACCAGACTAATGATTAGATTAGATTAGATGTTTGCCAAAGTGAATATTAAGTGATGATGATAAGAAAGAAAAAAAAATCTTTATAACAAACTAGATAAAAACAAAAAAATTACAATATAAGAACTAACACAGTTTGTTACAAAATGCTACAAGTTTGTAACAAGGGCATAAAGATGGCTATTTCTATGCTGTTCTTCTATTGTAGTCCAAAATGATGAGTAATATATTTTTATAACTCCGTAAATAATTAGTAATCACCGCACCTTTTTCCAGCTATTACTAAGGATGATAGTTTCTGTCAATATTTACGTTTAGGTAAATAGAAATGAAAGATAAGATTTCTTATTTATTAGCAAATATTGTAACTACATAACTTTAATAGGTATGACTTTTGATTCCGTAGTTTTAAATATTTATTTTACTATCTTTAAATATTGATTTGTTGTGCTTAACTAAGACATTCATACTAAAATTATGTTTCACCCAGGTTACTCACTAGAGTTATGTGTGTGATGAGACTGATGATTTTCGGATAGTCCACAAATAATTATTGATTTAATTACAATACCTATTGTAATAAATTGACATTCTTATTTTCAATACCTCAGGTCTTTCCAAATATGTATAAGTATAAGATAGTAGTGATAAATAAAAAAGTATTGTAAGATATTTGCTAGCAAATATCTCTTTGACTTGTTGAGGAAATCTGCAGGTAAATAAAAATAAATAAATATCTTGGGACATCTTACACAAATCGACCTAGTCCCACGGTAAGCTCAATTAAGGCTTGTGATGTGGGTACCAGGCGACAATATATATAATAGATAGATACATATAGATACTTATATACATAGACAGCCATGACCAAGGAACAAACATTTGTGATAAATAAATACACAAAGAATGCCCTCGCCGGGATTCGAACCCGGAACCTCCAGCTTCATAGGCAGGGTCACTACCAACTAGGCTACGGAGGCTGACAAGAGGTGTACTGAGATTGTTATTATAGCTCAAAAATTTGCCCACCATAAGTGGTAGTGAGTAGTGAGTACCCCATTGCACACAGAACCAGCCAATGGGGCAGAAAGCTTCTTGAGCAGTGACCACTCATCAGAAGATGTAGCATACCACATACACAATCGGAAAACGAATCGGGTACCGGTATTTTCTCCATACAAAAAACTGAAAAAAACAGTTCCTTTTTCGTATAAATTATTTGTAGATGGGCTAGTGACCGTCTGTTGTGGTAATCCTTGAGGAAGGCCTTTGTCCAGCAGTGGATGTTTCCACTTTTCCAGGCTGAAATGATGATGGTATGGCATAAACCTATGCTCTCTCCTAATATTGTTTCTGGAATGTAAAATAAAGGGCTAAGTGAAATACAAAGAAAATGGCGGTGACTCAAGCTGTCGCAATCGGCAAGCAAAGCAAAATAACTGACGTGGTATTTTAAACTTAGCTGTTGACTCAGCAATATTTGTGTCCGGTTCTCTGATATAAAAATTTTAAAAATACTGCCTAGCCACATTTAAGCCACAATGATAAAAGTGCGAAAAACATGATTTCTCATTATTGTTTTAATCGTTTCATTTATCACGTGTCTTTGAGATCTTCCTACTTTTTACACGCTTGTATTGTAATACTACTTTAACTAGTTAGTTAGCAGTGAATATTCGTATCAGTAAACATTTTTTATACATATTATGTCTCTTTATTCATCATCATCATCATATCCGCCGAAAGACATCCACTGCTGAACAGTCAAGTGCAAAAATAAGTATCGAAAGAATCCGCTCATAAATATGTTACGACGTTCTTATTACACAGAATTAGAGTGTACTGGGACATATTTTTGAACATTTTTGTGTACACCTTATTTTGTCTTTGACTGAACATAGATCTTTATTTGGTGTAAGTGATTATAAAATTAAAATACAAAATATAGGTAAACACAATTATAAAAAAACCTAACGTAGGGTGCCCAAGGTCAACGAGCGGGCCGAAGCTGCCGGTAGTGAAGATCGCAAACAGAAACCGACGGACTATCCGCGCCGTGTCTAAAGGTGCATTCAGACCAAACGAGCATTCGCTATTCTATCCCCCACTCTACGAAATCAACGAATCACGTTTTGTGTAAAGGTGCGTTCAGACCAAAAGAGCATTCGCTGTTCTAGCCTCCCACTCTACGAAATTCAAACGTTACACAAAACGTGATTGGTTGATTTCGTAGAGCGGGGGATAGAACAGCGAATGCTCTTTTGGTCTGAACGCACCTTAACGATCGAATTTTGTAGAGTAGGGAGTTAGAATAGCGAATGCTCGTTTGGTCTGAATGCATCCATTAGGAAATCGCGGACGGGCGGATCGAAGAAGCAATGCCTTGTTTATTTACCGCGGATTCACTGCGGAACCCTAAAATCCTGTCTTATACTACCTTACCTTAAGATTACCGCCATCTGCTTCGCATCCGACCCTTGATCCCTCCATATTATTTTAATTATTAGGGGACAATCTCAAACAAGGCCAACCCCACAAGCAAATCACCATGACCAAGGAACAAATATTAGCCATAAACATAGATAGATAGATAGATAGATAGAATACTCTTTATTGCACACCTTAACAAAAAAGAAAACATGGTTAAAACAGACGATTATACATAGAGGTACACAACAGGCGGTCTTATCGCTATAAAGCAATCTCTTCCAGACAACCTTTGGGTAGCGGAAACAAATTAAAATAGTGAAACAGTAGGTGATTGCAACATTTTAAGAAGCACATTTATCTTATCACACACATTTAAAAGTACATATACATATATATATATATTATAAATATACAAAACATACATATATATAAATAAATATATACCTACATATAAAAATAAAAATAAAATATGGAAAAACTAGCCATACACCTAAACCAGCCAATCCAGCCATAGATATGCCAGTAAACGACCAAAATTAAGACTACCTACTATAGTTATGGGAGTAAAAAGTGATCTTTAAGTCGTTTTTTAAATATATTCAGAGATTGAGCTCGCCTAACATCCGGCGGCAGGGAGTTCCAAAGACGAACAGCCAGGAATGTAAAAGAACGGTTATAAAATTTTGAATACGAGGATGGGACGGAAAGAAGTAGATTTTGTGACGACCTGACCGAACAAAGATAATTGAAACGTTCTTTAAGATAGCGAGGGGTTTCAGGGAGAAATAGGACACGATATAGAAGGCATAAAAGGTGAAAGTTACGTCGGAAACGTATAGGGAACCACTTAAGCTGCAAACGGAAATGAGAAACGTGGTCAAACTTACGCAAACCAAAAATAAACCGGATACTGACATTTTGAATTCGCTCTAGCTTATCAAGTTGTTCCTCAGTCAGATCAAGATATGATACGTCGGCATAATCCAATATAGGGAGGAGGAGAGTTTGGGCAAGCGCAATCTTGGTCGAAATGGGTAGGAAATTACGCAACCTTCTAAGAGAACCCACAGCTGCAAACGTCTTTCTGCTCACTTCACTAACCTGAGGCACCCAAGATAAGGTACTGTCCATAATAATTCCTAAGTTTTTAACTTGTTGTGAGTAGGGAATTAATACACCATCAAAGTAAATAGGGGCAAGATTATTAAAATCAAGTTTGGCTAGTAATTTAGAGCTACCAATTATAATGCATTGTGTTATATTAGGATTAACTTTAAGGCCAAAATCAAGAGTCCAGTTTAAGATGCTTAACAAGTCGCTATTCACAGTATCAATGACAGATAGAATATCACCAGTCCCACCCTGACAGTAAATTTGAAGGTCATCGGCATAAAGGTGATAATGTGAAGATAAATTTTTAGTTATTGAACTAATAAACAAAGAGAATAGTAAAGGTGACAACACGCCGCCTTGCGGTACGCCGGCCAACGTACTGCACCAAGAAGAACGGAATTCATCCACCTTTATACATTGCCGACGGCCAAATAAATAACTACGAAACCATCCAATTACCGCAGGAGACATATTAAGAGAACGCAGTATACCGAGTAGAACGTCGAAGTCAACAGTATTGAACGCATTACTAAAATCTAGCAGCGTCAATACTGTTAACCTCTGAGCGTTCATTCCCGAACGAATGTCGTCGGTGATCTTCACTAAAGCAGTAGCCGTACTATGACCAGGACGGAAACCAGACTGGAAGGGGTTAAGGATATCAAATTTGTTGAGAAACCCTGTGAGCTGTTGGTTAACAAGACGTTCAAGAACTTTAGACAAGAAGGGAAGGATGGAGATAGGACGATAGTCAGGAAACGAAGATGGATTAGGCTTTTTCGGAATAGGAACAATACAGGCATCCTTCCATAGAGACGGAAAGGAACACGAGGAAATCGAATTATTTAGGATAACGGATATGACAGGTACAAGCAGGTCAAGGAGGGGAAGAATCATAGCACGACTAATACAATCAACACCGACGGCATTCGACGTAATGGCAACTATGCTCTTCTTAATATCACTGTCAGTAAAAGGCACGAAACAGAAAGGAGATGAGTCAGGAGCTGGAAGAGAAGAAAGATATTGCAGAGTTTTTTCTTTAGCGTGGCCACCAAACGTAGCAGAAGCCGAGAAGTGCTGGTTAAGCAAATTGAAGTCCACATTTTTAGTGGAGGCGTGCTCTTGGGATTTACCAACTCCAAGCGACTTAAGAAAACGCCACACCTTCGCGGGATCACCGTTTTCTACGGACTGGTGAATATATCGTCTTTGCGCGTTTCTACAAATGGTATTACAACGGTTTCGCAGGATGTGATAGCGAGACTTATTAGCATCAGAAGGATTGGACTTATACCTCGACCTTAAGAAATTATTTTTGTCCAGGAGCAATTTAATATCTTTTGTCAGCCAAGGAGCAGGTAAATGTTTTACCTTGATAGACCGGACTGGGGCATGCACATCATAGAGCTGGCCAAGTAAAGAATTAAAAAGCGACACTTGTTCATCTACAGTATCAGCTCCAGAGATAACGCCCCAGTCAATTTTCAAAGCGTCCTCAAGAAGCTTACCCGCATCCATACAACAAAATTGCGCTGTAACAGGATTTTAGCTTTCGTCTTAGGTGGTCTAACTTTATATGACAAATAGAGTAAGTCGTGGTATGAAAAAGCATCGGCCCCAAACTGGCCAGACTTGGGGACATGAGGAAGGGAGGACGTTAAAGAGAGATCTAATAGGGAAGGTGCACAATTTGGAAAATGATGTGTAGGGCCGGAAGGAAGTATGTTTAGCTTGCACGAATGAACCAGAGACTTCAAAGAACGGGATCGGTTGTCATCTTTAAGGAGACAAGTATTGAAGTCACCCATTATAATATGGTGCTGAAATGAGGGCATAAGATCTTCGAGAAGGCTCTCTAAAGAGGAAAAATAATTAACGTGCAGCGAAGGAGAGTAGAAGACACCAAGGAGAACGGGTCTCAATCGCGTAAACTTACGTTTAATTATATCCTGACGTTTCGGGCATGACGTTACACCCGTGGTCGCAGGCAGACTCATGCCCGAAACGTCAGGATATAATTAAACGTAAGTTTACGCGATTAAGACCCGTTTGTCTGTAAAATATGAGTGATAATCGTGAAAGTTTAAATCAATATACACCAAGGAGAAGTTTTGTATGTGAAAAGGAAATGTCAAGAAATAGGTATTCTGCAACATCAGAAGAAGGGGAAGGTGCTGACATGCGGATAATAGAGAAGGGTATGTGGGAACGGAGGTAAATGGCAACCCCTCCGCCAGCTCTCCCGGGGCGATCATTCCTAATTAAGTTAAACCCAGGCAAAGAATAGGAGGTAGAGGGGAGACACGGCTTAAGCCATGATTCCGACACAAGAATCGCATGAATATTTTTTAAGTCAAACGTAGCAAGAAAGTCTGTATAATGTGACGGAATACTTTGGGCATTAATGTGTACAAAGTTGAGATTTTTACTGACCTGACTAAGCTCTGAATCTATTAAATCATGGAGTGAGGGAGGTAGGCTACAAAAACTGTCACTTGATGTAGAATCCGATGAAAAAGACATAAAGTTACTGTCATCTTCAGACTCACTACTATGACCACACTGGTGCATATAAGGTTAAAATAATGTAGGCTGTTAAAAATATATACTTATATAAAACAAAAAACAATAAGTAAATAAATTAAAATAGACTAAATAAATAGATAGAAAAAGTGCCTAAACACGCAAGTATCACGCTACCCACCAGCTTTTAGAAGAACACAAACAAATAAAAACAGAATTACTCAGAAAACCGAAACGCACTAATTTTACTACAGCAACACTGAAAGATGGATGTCATTTTGCGTAACGTCAAATGTCACAAATCGCAACTGACACTGACAGAAAAGAAGCTAAAGCTACAAGTCATTAAGTTGGAACAGGTTAATTATTAACAAAACAATAATGAAGGTGGATTTTAAAATACTACTACACGGCCAAAATGAAAAGTCACAGGAAGTATAATACGACCAACAGCACAAGTACACGCTCAGCGCCTCACATCTTGGGCTTTACCACCGCACGCCTCTCTCTTCTGGCCGGAACTTTACCAGCCTGCGGTGCTCCGTCCGAGGCACCCGGGGCTGGCTCAGCGGCATTGGCAGCACACGACGGAGTTTGCGCACCCGGCAGGCTCTCCACTTCAGAGACGCTGTTCGCACGGCGACGCACGCCATCCTTACCAAGGACAATCACATCACCGTTCCAGCTCCAACAATTTCGCACTCCAAAGCGTTCACGTGCTACCATGAAAGCGCTGTGACGCGGCTTAGTCAAGAACTCGCCAAGTGTCACCCCCGTGCCCTTTAACGCTACCTTGCCAAACCACACATCATCCCTAGTGGCAGTTGATATGAATTTAACAAGGATCGCACGTGGTTTCTTGCTGACCTTGCTGCGGCCGCTTCGCCCACCCAATCGATGACAACGCTCAACCTCAGCAACCGTAAAATCGTTCCGGATAGCCCGCAGTGTACTGGCAACAAGTTGTGTGGTATCTTCAGAGTCCTCTTCAGCTACGCCATGGACCAACAGCATCTTGCGGCGAGAACGCGTTTCAATTTGATCCACTTGGTCTGTTAAAAGCTCAACCTGCTTCTGAAGGCTCTCGAGGGACTTCATGACAAACTCCTTAAAAAAGCCAAAGCTAGCCGACAATGAAGCAACTGTAGGGCTAGCTGTATCGGCTCTGTCAAGGCCAGCCTGGAACGCAGCCATCTGTTCCTTAAATGTGTTGTTCAATTCCAAAATTGAATTTTTTAGTGAATCCACTTGTGACATTGTGTTGAGTAGTGATTCCCGGATATAAGCAAGGATAATGCCGGTAGGTGAAAAGCGTCACTATTGCATATATTTAAGCAAAGTTTCAAGTCTAGAAAGCAATTAAGTATAAATTAAAATAATAAATATTGTGCACAAGATGTTAACTGGTTTTATTCACCTACCCGAAAAAAAAAAAAAAAAAAAAAAAAAAAAAAAAAAAAAAAAAAAAAAAAAAAAAAGAGATTCCCTGACGTGGATTCGAACCCACAGCAGCTGACCAAGGCTACGTAGGCTGTCAAAAACAGTCGCCCAACTGTCCAGAGTTTATGGAACTATTTATATCTGTCTGTAGTCGGGGGAACGAACACGTACTGTCACTACTGTGCACTTTGAACTTCCGCCGCCGACTCGAATAAGGAAATCGCGGACGGGCGGATCGAAGAAACAATGCCTTGTTTATTTACAGAGGAATATTCACTGCGGACCCCTAAAATCGTGTCTTATACTAAAGAACTTTTGCCGTGTGGTGACGGCAGTAAGAATAAAATCAACACCCCAACTCTTCCCGTGGGTGTCGTAAGAGTCGACTAAGGGATTGAAGTGACACTAACTTTACTATTCTTTGATAGATTTATGATAGTCTATATCTAATTACCTCGAAAATGTAACGTAGAACCGTGTAATATTGGGCTAGCGATATGGCATCTTATATTTACAATTTATAGTATACAGGACCTAAAGTAGCCTCCTCTCAGAGGCAAGTCTGCGGTTTCTATTTGCGGTCTGTCTACAGACAGACCGGTCTTCTCTACGTCATTTCCGACTTTCTTCTATTCTTCTTTTCGAACGTTATGACGTTATGAGCGTCTATACGTTGGCCTTCTCCTGGCTTTGTGGGCTCAAAGTTGGCCAATCTGAGGCTTGGTGGTAAATACCTTGGCCTTTTACCGGCTTTGAGGAGCCTGGATTATAGTTAGATTACACAGCAGCTATTTATATCTGGTCGGGGGAACAAGGACATAGTCGTGCACTTTGAACTTCCGCCACCGACTCTATTAGGAAATCGCCGATGGGCGGATCTAAGATGTAATGGCTACCTTGTTTATCTGTATAGAGTAAAACATGACTCTTATGACTTATGTTATGAATATTTAAACGTTGATTTTATAAATATATGTAAATATCTTGGGATATCTCACACAAATCGATCTAGTCACACGGTAAGTTCAATTAAGGCTTGTCATGTGGGTACCAGGCGACGATATATAGGTATAGTAGATAGATACATATACAGCCACGATAAAGGAACAAATATTTGTGATAAATAAATACATAAATAATGCAGCTTCGTCGGCAGGGTCACTATGAACTAGGCTACGGAGGCTGGCTTTTATCGTCTGTTATCGTACTCATCGTTGTCATATCATGGGAGCATGGGACAATATTACACAAAGCGACCTAGTCCCACGGTAACCTTAATAAAAGCTTATGTTGTCAGTACTAACCGGTGATATATAAAGACTGTCCACGTAAAAAAGTGGTCGACGTTATAATGACAAATAAGATGAAAAAAATAACAAAAACCAATTAATTATATATTTATATAATAGTATAATTCACGTTCTTTAAAATATAATACAAGACTTGTGCAACACATAAAGACTAATAAAATGCCCTGACTTTTCTTCTTACTCCTTCCATCAATCTTTGTACATCGGTTTCGGTGATTGTTTTACATGTTGTATTCCAATATTTTTTGAATTGTTGTACATCAGTAGCAATTTTCTGACTTCTTTTTAGCTTTCTTTTCATTATTGCCCAGAATTTCACTACATTTCGGAGTTCTGGGCAGTTTGGAGGATTTGCAGATTTCGGTACAGCAGAGATATTATTTTCGTCATACCATGTCAAAACCGATTCCGCGTAATGGGAAGTGGCTAAATCAGGCCAAAATATGACTGACTAGGCATTGCTTCTTATGAACGGCAATAAACGTTTTTTTAAACACTCCTTCATGTAAACGACTTGGTTAACCGTGCCAGTTGTATCGAAAGATTTGCTTTTTTTACCACATGTACATATGGCTTGCCACACTAAATTTTTTTTGCAAACTTGTCTATTTTTTTTGTTGGAAATTTATCATCAATACCTTCTAGTTTATTTGGTTTTAAAACTGTAACCCTGGCAACTGCTTGAAATCTGCCTTGACGTAGGTCTCATCGTCCATCAAAATGCAATCAAATTTCGTTAAATAATTTATATACAACTTTCGGGCTCGAGTTTTACATATTTTTTGTTTAGTAGCATTGCGATTTGTAACGCTAGACGCTTTATATGAGTGTAAACCTGCTTTTTGTTTTATCTTCTGGACGTACGACTTCGATAACTCACATTTCCTGGCGACGTCTCAAATGGACAGTGTTGGGTTCTTCTTAAAGTGCTCAATGACTTTCCTTGCCTTTTTTTTATCCATGGAACCGTGTTTTCTACGCGAACCTTTCTTCCTTTCGACCGTCAACCTCGAACGATAATTAGCCAATACCTTTTGGTCTGTAGATTTAGGAACGGATAATAATTTAGCTAGCTTAGCTTGCGACATATCAGTATTTTCATTGTAAGTGTACAAAATACTTTTGCGCTTGTCCAGTTGGCTAGAGGCCATTTCATTATAGTTATTATTTTTAAAATCGAAAGTAGTCCCAAAATAAACCTTATATATCCCGCTTTCTAACTGTCACAGTGACAGATTTCATTTTTCTTTTATTTATTTTTTTTAAGAATTTTATCTCGACCACTTTTTTACGTGGACAGTCTTTATAATAGATAGACTTACATATAAATACTTAAGCATATCGCTACTATAATTGCAATTAATTTAATCGTTTTGTGTACATTGTGCCTTCCTGATACTGATACATCTTTTTATAGAATGTATCTAATTAAGCCAAATTGCGACAGCCACTTAAAACTCGGAAGAATTTTCCAATCACAGTCATACATAACAGTGCGAAGTCCGAAACCTAACCTGACAATTTTTCCATCACAGTTCATTTTGAGATAATAAAAAACTGACGATTTAACCAATCACAGTACAAAACGAGCTAAGAACCTAACCTACTTATATTTTTTGGATAATTATTGAAAGATAATTAAACATGATTAAAATGATATTGTCAAGCTTTCGTAGCTTAGTGAGTGATCCTGCCTACGAAGCTGGAGGTTCTGGGTTCAAGTCCCGGCAGCACGTATTTGTGATTTAATCACAAATATTTGTTCCTTGGTCATGCATATTTTCTATGTAGGTATTTATCAGTATCTATCAATGTATTATTTTATCATTGTGTGTGGATGTGGTGGTGGCACAGTGGTTTAGACGTTTGACTTTCAATCCGGAGGTCGTAGGTTCAGATCCTGTCTCGTACCAATGAGTTTTTCAGAAACTTATGTACGGAATATCAGATGATATTTACCATTAGCTTTCGGTGAAGGAAAAACATCGTGAGGAAACCTGCATACATCCGCGAAGAAATTCAAAGGTGTATGTGAAGTTCCCAACCCGCTTAGGGCCAGCGTGGGGACTATAGCCTAATCTCTCTCATATTTGAGAGGAGGCCTGTGCCCAGCAGTGGGGTATTATATAGGCTAAAATATTATATTATTTATTTTTATCAATGTATTATGTATGGTATCGTCGCTTAGTACCCACAACACAAGCTTTAATTGAGCTTACCGTGAGACTAGGTCTATTTTGCTTAACACGTTCGTGGATACGAATGCTATAGCATTCGCGTAGTTTTTTGTTTCTTTTGGCCTATGACAGATGACGTCACACAGCGTCCGTGAATGTGTTAAGATTTACATTACGAACTTACATATACCTAAACCTAAAGTATTACCAATAGCAGTTTACGAAACACGACAATTTGCTTGCAAATTTGACACTTGACTTTGACTTTCTCAATGCCCCTCATGACCTCAAAAGTTTCCTCGAGTGGCAGGGGTCCAACGTCCGGACGCTCTGACCCACTAGTCTAGCACGTCCCCAACTCGACCCTTATCTGAGGTCTGACTTGGTTCTGATTACCTACTTCTTGGTTGGACTTTGATTCGGTTCAATGCATCGGAAGGTTTTTATTGAGAATAGATAATTAATTGTGTTAACATCATGCGATATCGACAGTTAGACCTCGACCTAAATCGACTTAATCGACCAATAGAAATTGGGAACTTGAACAAATTTTATCAAAATACGTCAATAAATTCTGATAAATCACAACAGATTTTTTAACTCTGTAACGATTTTGTGGTGACGGCAGTAAGAATACATTTGTCACCACCCCAACTCCTCCTGCCGGGTGTCGTAAGAGTCGGCTAAGGGATTAAAGTGTCACTGACCATTCTACAAAATTGATGATGGGCAGCAGCGTCATCATAGTGGACAGGACACATCACTGCGATCGCCAATCCGCTTGCCCAGCGTGGCGATTATGGGCATTTACCTCCTGATGCGTCTATACGCGTAGTCAATAGGAGAAAGCAGTGGACTACCATAGGCTGAATTGATTGATTGAGACCTCGATCTAAATCGACCAATAGAAATTGGGAACTTGAACAAATCTTATCAAAATACGTCATCAAGTTTTGATAAATCACAACAGATTTTTTTACTCTGTAACGATTTAATATACAGAGTATAGGTTTAGTACTCAAAAATGTTCTAGCGTTAATATTTTTACACACTGTACTTGTTTTGTGTGTTCGTCGAGATTTTGGATTAATATTACAAGATATTTGAATTAAATGACTATTTTCTTTTTTAAATAAATTAAAATCTTCATAACCTTTGCCGTTTTCTTTTTGCTAAGATGTTAGAGAAATAAAATGTTATTTGCATACAATAAAAATTTGCATACAAAGCCAAGAATTATATTTATTTAATTTTGTACTAATGGTAATGAATGATAAATTGTAAGTTATCATTTTTACATGCAAACTGATATGGTCGAAAGAAATGGAGATTAAATTTAAAAAAAAGGATGTTTGTAATGCATGGTATCCAGAGAGGAAACGGGGGAATCAGTTTGTATAGAAAGAGGCAGGTCCAAGTTCCTCTTACATATAGCTCGAACTACGACATGTAATCTCGGGATTAATTTGTATGCAATCACGGGATTTGACTTTATAATTGCAACCCATATTGTATTCCTACCACAACCCGATATTTTTTGCAAAAAAGTACTTATTTAAAAGTAAATATTTTGCAAGAACTGAAAATTCCTTCTTTTCCAGTATTTCGAACTAGTAATTAACCTGCCATAGTAAAACGATATGCTATCGCGTTCCCTTACGTCCACGTCATAAAGACACGCAAACCAATAACCTGTAATCAAATCTACGCGTGTCAATATTGATGCACGTGGTAACTACATCTGCATGTGCATTTGTACACCTTATGCCTTTGCAATAAAGCTGATGAATGGTCACTTAATATATACAAAGTGGACTTTTACGAATGGACTATACTCTGTTGATTCGCAGAAGGGTTACAAATCCGTTATCGTGCAGTTCTTTATGACGTCCAGTATATTAACTGCGCCTTGACCTCCGTAGCCTAGTTGGTAATGACCCTGCCTACGAAGCTGGAAGTTCCGGCTCAAATCCCGGCGAGGGCATTTTTTGTATATTTATTTATCACAAATATTGAATTTGTTCCCTGGTCGTGGCTGTCCATGTATTTAAATATCTACATGTATCTATCTACACTTTACATATGCCTTAAATTGAGCTTACCGTGGGACTAGGTCGATTTGTGTAGGATGTTCCAATATTTTTTTGTTTATGGCACTGCATTTAACGACGGCATGTGCAATACTTATATACAGTATATAGACTAATAGGTGCCAAAATCCAATCGCTGTTCTAAATACAATGTTTTTTATCATTATCAATTTAGTAATTTAAATTGCTTTTTAAATGCTTAGGCCCTTTAGGGCTCATTAGTCTTTGGCCTTCGGATTGACACGAGTATTTCGCAGTATAACCATTATTCACGGATATGTCATGTCATGTCACCTTTCTTTCACTCTTATGACGGTTTTTTTTTGGGTTTTTAGGGTAGTGATAACTTATCACTGCTATACTTACTCAATCTCGAACTTCTTTTTTTACAACGAAGTCGTAAAAACCCCGTAATCAGAGCGAATGATAAGCTAACTTTACTTTGACAGTAGTACAATATTCCTGGAAGAACATTTGTACCACTCAATGACTGTTCTGTCTCAAAAGGAAACTTCGAGCAAGGATTGCCCCACTGACCTTTGGCCTTCATACTTTGACCCTTACAAAGTCCATAGTTACTTAAGTTATTACTACAACAGTAATTTCCTCCCATGTCATTATTTAACATTATATTACGTTCAAGCTACTATATTAACAATAGCTTTGTTTTATGATGTAGTAAACTTTAAAGTGTTGTTTTAGTACACATAAATAAGTACGATAACGATTTATTAGCTTGTGTAAATTACAACACGCGGAAGATTTACAAATTTCGAATTTATTACCATAATATGTTAATGTTTCACCTGTATAGCCATTCGTATGCTTTGATTTTTGCGATAGACTATTGTATAATAAGTATGGTGACAAGTAGCGATGTCAGTAGATGGGTTGGTAAATTGGAAATATGAGTAAAAAGGTCACTTTTATAGATACGTAACTGTATGTCAAACAACTTTTAACCTTTTAGACAGCCGGCAAAATCGAGGTTAAATTTGAACTCTTAATACATATATTATATTAGGATTACAGTTTAAATCATAACTCCGAAAATAATCATAATCATTATCACTGTTCAATAAGACTAAAAAAAACTCGGACGACGCCGATCGACAATTTGCCTGAAAAATGCAAAAGCGTCGACAGGTTGGGGGAGACCCTTAAATTCCTATACACAGGTATATCACACAACACAAAAACAATATGAGATTAGAATGAAATGCTTATAACTTATAAGAATCATAAGTTACAATACAAATTGATACCAATATCCCACCGCCGCTTGAACGGCTTTGTTAACAAATTCAATAGCGTTTGGATTTGAATCGAAGTACCTCAACTCAATAAAGAATTCAATGTACAATAGCAACACATTTGACTGACATAGTCTTTATCTCGTTGTGTTAAGATTCACGTATTCGTTTCGGGCAATGATTTAAACTTCACAAAGCTTTATCATCAACCTTTTACAGTCTGAGGCTGGACATAAGTAACTCCTAATAGTCCTAATACTTATGCGTATGGACGTATTAGGAGGTAAATGCCTACAATCGCCACGCTGGGCAAACGGGTTGCCGATTGCAGTGTGTCCACTATCCCGTCATATGTGGTCTGTCAAAAACGTACCGCTGTAAAATATACCCTGATAAGAAAATTCAAATTTCTAATTACATTGGTGACAGACATCCTTTCGGGTCGTCTCCACAGTTGAAGAGCTATGACGCTGCTGTCATCTATCTTGAATAAATGAATGGTCAGACACTTAAATCCCCTAGTTGACTTCCCATCGGTATCGTAAGATCCACAGGACGAGTTCGGCAGGTAGTGATAACAAATGTAGAATAGACTTTATTCGTAGACTTCGTAATACTTAACTAAACAAAAAATACATACTATAGTATAAATACTAACAAAACAGAAATAAACTAAGCCACGAAAATGTTCTCATCTAGCGTGATGCTGGCTTGAGCCAGCGCTGATCTCCCGATGAGATGAAAAACCCGAAGGGTAACAAACGTATTAAAAAAAATACTAAGCAACATAAAATCAGTAATATAAATATTATAAAAATAAAAGAATCATAGACAAAAAAAGTACCAGTAAAAAATTCTTCAAACGCATCCTAAACATCAACACTTTGCTTTGTTATAGTTTTTTATAGTGCCAAATTAATCAACTACTTTACTTATTATAAAAACTACGTGTCTACCTAACCTGGCGAAACCTAAAATTAACTGTCACGGAAGGGATTTCCAGTAATCAACTAAAGTGAAAAACCCGTACTTAAATTATGTAATCCCCCAAACTTCCATTAATTTCCACTAATTACTCGTTCACCTTAATGAATCTCATCATTATGTATCACAATTATAAAACAGACATTCGGACCACGACCTATTGATAAACCAGGTCCTATGATTAATAGTTCCAAAGCGGCAAAGTCCTAAGTCTTGAGTGACACGTGCTGTGTTAGTATGTGAACGTGGCCTAGGTCGGTATGTTTCCTTGAACGAAGTTTTTCCCGTTGCTATTTTATCTGTAGGCAACTACTCTACAAATGCAGTACTTGTGAATTATACTATAAGTACGTATTGTATATGAAGGGTCCACGGAAAAAAACATGTCCAAAGCCTAAAAAAAAACAAGGCAAATTCACACCTTATTTAGTGTGTTTTAAATCGACACGAGTTACGAATTTCGTTTTTGCACGTGTCTCGTACGACGTTTTTTAGTACAGATGGCCCTCTGAATTTTCAAACCTGACGTAAAATGACACATTTCTCGCACTAGAGCCTAAAAAATACACCATCTGTACTAAAATAGTACATTTCCTAACTAGTGCGGGAAAACTTTTTTTCGGCGAGGGTGAAAGTTGGAGCCCGAGTGAAACGAGGGCGACAATCACCCTAGTTAAAAAAAAGATTTTGCACGTGTAAGGGACGATTTTTTTCATAACAAGTGCGTCAAAAAGAGAAATTACCGACTGGGCGCTCATCCTCACACCTTGCAACCTAAATGGTCGCGCACCGTGCGGTTTCAGAGGAACTTCCTCCCGCGGACGGTCCGTCTGTGGAATGAGCTCCCTGCCGAGGTTTTCCCGTTGGACTACAGTATGGGGTTCTTCAAAAGAGGAGTGTACAAGTTCTTATTGGGTCGGCAACGCGCATGTGACACCCCTGGGGTTGCAAGCGCCCATAGGCTACGGTGACTGCTTTCCATCAGGCGGGCCGTATGCTTGTTTGCCGCCGACGTGGTATAAAAAAAAAAAAAAATTACCGCGCGCGAAGCGTGCGCAAAGTTCGTTTTTGCGCACTAGTTAGGAAAAATATGTTTATAGCATTGATCTAACATTTAAGATTTTTAATGAAAAGACATCTTAAATTTTTTTTATGCTAATAAACACTACGTACCTAGTTACAAAACGAACGAAACGACGAAATCAATATAATTAGTTCTGTGCTGCTGTAGTGTGTGCTCCCCTCCTAGCAGATAAGAAAAGTGGCAGTTTGATCCTTCCAAGCATGAAAGAAAGGGACCTTTTTTAAATAGGTAGCATGAAATCATACAAGTCATATTTCCTATTGATTTGCATTAGGACTGATTTTACGATGCTCACGACAGAACAGTATTCGTTAGGTAAATATTTACCTTTATTTTTTTTCTCTCATGTCTGGCCTATTACCGCGAACACCGAAGTTCGTAAATTTAGGGGATTTGTCTCTGTCACTCCAACGAAGGCGTCATTAGATTGACAGGGAAAAATGCCCGAAATTTGCGGATTTCGAAGTTCGCGGTAGGGCCGCTGTTAAAGAAGAATAGTGATAATTTTGAAACAGATACTTTTCAATTGATTTGTAATTTTCATACAGAAATCAGCCGAGATATTCGGGTCAAAATTCTTTTCGTTGTCTTGTTTGTCCACCACTGTCACGCTTCTAGTTGTCTCGGCTCAGTATATAAAAAAATCCGGTGCACTTGTATTTCTCTATCACGCTAGATTTTAATCCATACATCAAAAATTAGAAACAAAAAATTATCTCATACAAAAATCACAACTGTGTCACGTTTTCTAGGGACACAAAATAAGACAAGGAAAAGAATTTTGACCCATTCCCAAGATTTCTTATTCTTCGCCGAGGTTAGTCTGCTCTCTGCCCTAGAGTCCTTGGCTTAGTGTTTCAACATAACCTCAAACACGACGAAGGTCACCATCATTAAACTAACAATCACGCCGCGCCATAGTGACATTACTGACCCTCGTGAAGCCCGGACTTCGGCCGCCGTGGGTCTTTACTCCCGCTGTCCCGGCTTCCGCTCCGATAATGTCACCAAACGTGCGAACATACGAGCGAAAAACTTCCATTACTTTCTGCGTATTGATGCTGGAAATTGGACAAGGACATGACCACCTCCGTAGCTTAGGGAACATACTCATACTACGTGACCCTTTTAAAGCGTTTTTAGACACCCCCCTCCCCCTGGTGACCAAGCGTAGTATATGCCAAGACCCCCCCCCCCCCCCTTAAGGTATCACGTAGTATTTTTTGGTCTTTGAAAACGCGTACTGCGAGAGTGCAGGCGTAGGATAAATAGTAAATTTAAAATTGTAGAATTGTGCTTTTGGTTTTTTAAAAAAAATATGGAAAGACGGTGGCGTGTAAGTTATTGTATTACAAAATGATCTCGAAATATACTAGTCACGTCACAAGATACCGATAAGATGTAAAAAGTCCCAATTATTTATGCTTCATCAAAAATATTTCACTCTGTCACATGCGGGTGGACAGTATGAACGAATACAAAAGCTAATCATCAAGTTTGATGTTTTTATTCGTTTTTAACAAAGACTTTAATCAGCGGTTATGAAGCCAATCTCTTCTTGCTTTTCAATTGATTTAAATAGATGTATGCATATTTGAACATAGGCCTATGTTCAGCAGTGGACGTCTTTCGGCTGATATGATGATGATGATGATGATGATGGTGCATATTTAATTTATTAAATGAATAACGGATTAATCATCCATTCAATCATTATCTTAAAATTTAATTTGTGATACTGCATAGTGATTATGGAAATTAAAATGAAATAATATTTTTGACACTAATGTGCCAATATTATTGACACAAATTAAATTTTAAGATACTGATTGAACTGATGATTAATCCGATTATGTAATTATATGTCGGAATTTAGCAAGTTTTAAGAGGCCTTCGATTGATATACAAACCAGTTTTCGATTGATATACTCGTACTTTGTGTTTGTTTCATACATATTTACATATATTTTTTAGACCAGCCATTAATTTAACATTTGGCGCCGACTGACATTCTATCGAAGGTTGTTAAACTCTATGGTCTTTGAATTACTAATATCGTGTCATATCAAAAGTTTGAAACGTATAAAATATTTGTATGATACGTAGAATACTAATTACATGTATGTCAGAATACTGTAAATGCCAAAATGATTTCAGAAAATTGAATATAAATGAAAACTGCACTTATTAATAAGTATTGATTATTTGTTAAGTTTTAGTTACGCTACTAAATTGTTTTCTTACTGCGCAATAACAGGGCCCATGTGGAACTTTTTATTTATTTTGGTACATCAAAAATACCATGGTTTGCAATAAAGAATTATGAATTAAGGTCAATGCGGGTAAGACCGTCTATCAGGAAAGTCCGTCTACCAACTGATTTCCACTCCTAACTCAAGAACATAAGACGCATATGATGGACTTTACTTACTAATAAAATATGCCGGACTTAGCCACCTTATAACTAGGGCTACCGGTATCCGTGTTACCCGTAGACACGTGTACACGAATCCTTAACACCGGCGGTACTAAGAACCCGAACGACACGAAACGCCAAGAAACGTTTCCACTTAGAAACGTTTCCAAGTTAGAAACGTTTCCAAGCTTGAGTCTTGTGGATCCATTGCAATTGAATATTCGAAAAGCCTATGTTTTTTTAGTAAAAAGTCAGAAACAAAACAATACCTACCGAAAAATTCGAAGTTTTTACGAATTACGCAGCTAGAAATTTTCTTTGTTAGTGGTTAAAAGCGGTTCAATACTTTGTTCAAATATAAAACCGATGTTTATGAACCTATGTTTTAGATTGCCAGTGCCACTACACATTGAGGGCGGATCAGACACGGGTATCCGGGTCTTAATTACACGGTTCCTTATTACACGTTCCAAACGGGTAAGAAACCCGTTTCCCGGTAGCAAAGAAACGGGTACACGAAACCCGGACACGACCGAGAGCCCTACTTATAACTATTATGAGCCTCACTTGCATTGGAACTGGTTACGTCCATATATTTTTAACACTACAATTCGTTATACAAATATAAAAACGATAGTCCTCTGGGAGTTTGTGTGGCTGCTGCCGCGTTTTCGGCTACCTCAGCTTTGGCCAGCGGCTACCGCAAATTTCAAGAATTGGTCTCCGTCACCGTAATGAAGTCTTCGCTTGAATAACAAAGACAACTCCTCATTGGACCATCATTTGGAGAACGGAGATGAGAGGCTATTGGCTGTTTTACCTCGTGGTGCGATGTTGGTGCAAGTAGGTTTAACCTTGGTAATGATAACTAGTTTCCAGCAAACATGATGTAGTAATTGGCAGGTTTCAGTCACTGTAACGGTCACGTATTGTGTTCTTCTAAGTAAATACCTAGTCCACCTACCACTTGAATTGCTACCATTATGTTGGTCTGTGACAAATAAATTATTTATAATGAGATGTCATTACAAACAAATGGCATGTCATGGAAAACTGTTTTTTTAGTTGTGTTTTTTTAAGACTACTATGTACATAAATTATATGTCGTATAAAAAAACGAATTTTTCAAACGCCGGAGGTGGGACTACAAAAACTCATAATTATATTGATTTAAACTTTCACGATTATCACTCATATTTTAAAGACAAACGGGTCTTAATCCCCGTTAAGACCCGTTTGTCTTTAAAGTATGATCAACTAAATAATATAAAATAAAAAACAATTTGTTAATACACAAAAATATACCTGTCATTTTTGTTTGAAGCGGTGTCACCCCGCTCGCAGCTCATTCCGAGACATGTTCCATTTCCATTGTCTCACGTGTAGGAGTCCTAGTCGCAGGCATATATCGTGGGAGACGTCACATGTGCGCATATACATTTGTAATGAATACTTATTTATGGTCGTATTAAAAAAATGTGTACCTAAACGCTTAAGTTGTCAGTTTAGTGCCGACAATTAAGCATGAAATCCGTATAGTTACTTCGCGTTTTTATAATTTAAGTATAGTTATACTGCCGTGCTAAGTAAAAAAGACGCATCTCTTAATAGTAGTTCTATGGGAGATGCGTCCTTTTTAGTTAGCACGGCAGTATAGCTCGTATAGTTTAGCAAATAAACGGTATCGTTTTGTAAATAAACCTTTCTGTCTGTTATTGCCATGGTTGAGGTCAATGGTTTTATGCAAAATTATGCTACGAGTACTTATACTATTGGCTTAAACAAAGATGGGCATGTTTTATTACACCTGTCATTATCATTAAATACATGCCTTTTTCTTTTTACGATACGTGATAAGCAATGCTCGGCGGGGGTGAGCTGTTTTCATACTAAATGTCACGTGATAAATGTCATTTAGTATAAAAACCGCTCACCCCCGCCGAGAATTGGTGATAAGTCGTCTATACAACTATATCTCTATAACCCTAGCACAACCGTGAACGACACCGTACTTCCTCCATCCATTAATATCGTAGCACCCTATTTCAAAGCATTACAACTCATTTTTGAATCGCTGGGATATATTTTTAGGTCTTTGTTGGAAATCATTCTATTAGCCAGATTGCCTAAGATATGCTGTTACATGGGGGTCTCGCATTTTTGCTACTTTTTGACTCCAGTTATGTGCAGTTGCCACTATTTCATCATGGTGACAGATGAGACAATTGTAAAAAATACTGGTGGTAACAGACCAGCGAACACCGAAGGCGTCATTAGAGTGGCAAATCCTCCAAATTATCCGCGGTAGGGCTGCAAAATAAAAAATATATATCTATCTACTATCGGAGTAGTTTTTAGGGAAGCGTATTCGTAAGTTCGTAACGATAATTAAGGTGCGTTCAAACCTCGCTCTTTGCATTCGCTATTCTAACCCCCCTCTACGAAATTCGATCGTTACACAAAACGTGATTGGTTGATTTCGTAGAACGGGCGATAGAACAGCGAATGCTCTTTAGGTTTGAACGCACCTTTAATAAGACCATACCTATTACCTAATAGTTATGCAGAAAACGACCAACTTCGATTTTTTGCCAACGCATAAAGCGACTAAACTCGATATATTAAAGCTCAAGTCAGATTGAAAAAAAAAATAGTTGGTCGCATTCTGCAAAACTATGGTCCGCTGTTGCTATTATTATTAAATTGTGAGTAATTGGAGAAATCCACGGTTGGATATTTATTGCTTTGGAACATCCTGTGTTTAAGGAACACAGGTTAGGCAAGTTTCCGCAACATAAAACAGTGCCTGAAGGCAATAAAATTTAGAGTTATCAAAATAATTAGTACTTAATTGTAATACTCGGCAATCTCGGCATAGTAAAGTTTTAAGTACAGTACTGTCATGTATTTCTGTTTACGCATTTATAAAAATGACTAAAAATAGATTAAAATAAATATTTAAGGGCGGATTCTAGATATTTTATAAGGTGAAATCAAAAACCTAATAAATGCACAATATTATACTAATGAAAGTTACATCTATGTATTAAAGGTAGTTTTCTTTTTTTGTATTGGGTTAGGTACTGAAAATATATTATTAGACTCAACTTTGCAACAATATAAAAAAAAACTTCCATGCATTTTGGTCAAACTATCTGTGAGCGTAAGAAAGAGCATTTCTATACTTATATTTATGTCCAAATCCAAAATCATTATTAGGTTCAGGTTTATTCAATCTTCTATTATACTTCGACTCGCACTTTACCCATTCTTTTAACATATACCTAATTGGTAATAAATATTTACATACAATAAAGTCGGAAGAGTTCACTCGTCACAAAGGAGTGTCAAACACGACCTTTGCTTTGACAATGTTGATGAATCACATGCTCTCCAATTTTCGACCCGCCCTACATTCCCCTAAACATGAACTATTATTATTATGGACTCTATCGTCTTAGTAATAAGACCGACGATGTACAGGCTATTTCTGCTCCAGCAGGGTTGTCAACAAATGCACTTGTACTAAGTCCAACTGTTTATCGCTGACGTTGTAACCCTAGACGTGGTACAGACGCTCTCACTATTCTAAAAGGTCGTATCTCTGTACTGGTTTAAGATGACATACTGCTTTGTTACATAACGCGTTTCGTCTCGCGCCGGCGCTGTGATTCTATAAGCTCTAAAAGCGAAGAGTATTTAAGAACCAGTATATATGTTTGTGTAGTTAGTATGAAGCTTGAGCTCAATGTTATATTGGTTCTTCTGAGAGACGTTTATGTAGTATTCTTAATAAACAATAGAAGCAGAGCAGACAGAGCTCAGTTTCCAAACGCACGCTACCCCGGACGGACGCGTGTCGTACCAAAATTAAAACATCTTGCCCCCAAAACCAGTGGCTGTGATACTTTAGTGATAGTTTTAATTCTAAGCTTTTTTTGGAACTTGTGTAGGTAAGTCCTTTTTATCTCAATTTTGAAGACCACGTGAGTGACGGTACAAAGTTTAACTGGTCAGTTAACCTGCGTTTTTTACCCGTTTCCCTTTTTTATAAAAACGGGTCTTAGACAATTCTTTTCACTTTTATACTCGTGTCATATTTCACTACCGATAGAAATGAAAATCTACAATCGGCAAAAAATATTTATGTGTGACCTACTTCATTTACTATTGTTTAAAAATATTGAATTTTGCTGTCTAGATTGTCTGGTGTGCTATCTGCGCCTTAACATTCGATATCTTATTTTATCTGGACCTTTTTCTGGATTATTATTTACAGAGAGAATACATCTTGCTTCGCCAATAATTGTTTTCTCAATAATCTTTGTTAATTTTGAACACTTACCCGCATATCTTGCGTTGTGTTGTTACTCTAAAATGATAAAAACCTGAGAAGCTGAGAATTTTGTTAATGCTACTAGAGGGTTCCTGGGGAAGTAAACAAATATCATGGGACATTCTACACAAATCGACTTTCACGTACTTCTTAAATAAGGCTTGTGTTGCGGGTACTAAGCGACTATACTCTTAAGGTGCATTCAGACCAAAAGAGCATTCGCTGTTCTATCCCCCGCTCTACGAAATCAACCAATCACGTTTTGTGTAACAAATTAACAATCGAATTTCGTAGAGTGGGAGGTTAGAATAGCGAATGTTCGCTTGGTCTGAATGCACCTTTACACAATATAAACTTAAATTCGAATAGAAAACATCCAAAACTAAGGGACAAATATTTTTGTAATAAATATACAAAGAGATGCCCTCATCAGGATACTAATACACAAACATAAAAACGTTTCAGTTGAGAGTGAGAGAAAGATTACTTTGGCATTTATTATATCAGTGGACAAACTTTGAGAAATTTTACTAAAATATTGATAGTATAATTTTGAATATTGTCTAAAAACCCGGATATGTTGGTTACGTTTAGTTTTTGTTTACATTCGCCAGATTCGTCATTAGAGCGTTGCGTCACCGGTCAATAACTTCACTACGGCGAATTGGGAAACTCTTCATTAATATGTCTACACAATTTCAACTTACTACATCGTAATATGGTGGGAACGTGTTTACATGTTTATGCACGTGGCAGTTAGCGTGTTCACGTGAAGTTTAGCACGCTCTAACGGTCTCCGGCTGTTAGATAAAGAGAACTTACAGTCATACATAGTTACAAAATGGTTACTACATGTTTTGTCAATGTGTTTAAATATCTGAAGACACCTCAATCAATCTTAAAAATATTAGTGTTAGTAACATAATTGATTTATTTTTATTTATCAAAATAGTAGAAATATTTACAAAGCGTTAAACAATAATAAATCTATGTGTGGAACTTTACACTAATCACAAATGTCCCTGCCACAAGCGTTTGAGTGATTACACTCGAATACTGAATTTTATCCACGAAATATTTTTAAATTCCTTTGCAAATTGCAAAGATCAAATAGATGTCTACCTATTCATAACATTAATTATTCTTTTGACAGAAGTCCCCAAAGATCTTCAAAGTTGGGGATCTGTAATGAAATTGGTAATTGAAGATTTAAACATATTGATTTCTGATCACATAAACTCATTTAAAGACAAGAACCAGAATGTCAAAGGATATTGAAAACTTATGAATGTCATCAGTTATTACATTAGTTTTGCTTACCTAGACTTGCAACCTAATAAATCCGAGGAATTGTTTATAAATTGGCCATGAATTATGCCTCCTGCATATTGACACAAATTCCAACCGTTTTTCTTTTTGATTATGTAAGTTCGCTAAAAGTAACGTAGAAGACAGAAAAAACGTTGAAGTTGACTGGCCCTTACAAAAAAACATATTGTAACGTCTGTTATCATGCTCTTGAGAGCATTCCAGTAAACAGGTATCAGAGATACGGATCAATACAAATAGAGTTCCTTCCGCGAAGTGATGGCAAGTTATCATCTATGTCAATATTTGTTGTTGTGATTTTTGTGCCCTTGAAGAACTTTGATCTTTGAATGCTGATTTAGACATAATATTGTAATGTAAACAGGTTGTTTTTTACTACGGTTACCTAATGCCCTATATTTATTTTCTCAATTCACCAGAATTTCATGATCGGAATATTCGGATAACCCCGTCCGGGGAATGGTTTTAGTATGTTTGTTTATGGCGTAGAGTATGCAATGGAGTAGAGAATCAGGGATTTTGATTGTAAAATCGTTTTTGATATAATAGTCTGCGGCCCTACCGCGAAAAACGAAATTCGTAAATTTCGAGGATTTGTCTCTCTAACTCTAATGACGCCTTCGTTTGAGTGACAGAGAAAAATCCTCGAAATTTCCGAATTTCGATTTTCGCGGTAGTAGGCCTGAATATAGGAATAAAATTAAATGTCTTTGGTAGTGTTGTTTACGAGTATACTTGTGTATAATCTGACCTTAGATGAGTTTTGACGGTTCATAACAATCATAACATTTATTCTCCGAACTTTTTTGCGTGTTTATTAAAACTGTTCCTGGTTCGTGCCAAGGTTGTTCTGACTTTGATCTAGACTTAGCTTAGCTGACATATTTTTTTGTTGTTTGTCTTTTTTACATTTTTAAATGTTAAGTAATCTTATTTTGTGCAAGGATATTTTTACGATATCATTCAAACGTACACCACTCCGTCAAATGTTGTACATAACATAGCAATATGAAAAACCAAAATTGACTAAAATATAGACTTGGGTATCTTGATTCTTGGTGTAGGCAAACACTGCCATGTTCTTTTTGAGTAAAGGAGTATTTGGATGTTTCGAAAGTTGACTAAATAAAACAACTAAGGTTGAACAGGATTTACTGTAGAAGCAGAAGACGAATGACTTGGTTAATCGTCTTCTGCTTCAGATATATCGCAGTGGCCAGGGTGCTCATAAATATCTGAGCAAGCCTCTATTATCATACTTAGCGTTGGAGTACATGTTCAGATATTTTTGAGAACCGTGGCTGCTCCGATATATCTGATGGTGATTGTACACGTATAGTCTTATACAGTCAGCATCAGAAGTCACTATACACTCGAGGTGTCCAAAGAGAGGTTAACATTTAAACTTTCAAAAAGTTGTTGACTGTCATGGTAGTATTTATTTGTGAGCGCTTAACAAGTCACAAATATCTTAACAGTCGATTTTCATTAATTTCTTAACATACAACAAATCATTGATACCTCATCTGTTAAAAAACCACTGGTACCTAAGCAGTCAATAAGGCAAATATATCTGAACAAGAAGGAAAAATAAGACGTTGTATGGTACAAATATGGTTGAATATTGATTGAAAAATAGCTATACTTATTTTAAGTAACTGTTTTGACAATCATCGAAAGCAGTGCAGTCTTGTCATCAGATACATCTATCTCACATTTTTCTCTTCAATCATTTGACAGGTGCTTCTTAGTCAACTTTAGGATAAATTATTTACTTTTCTCTTTTTATAAGCTTTTAGAATTTAGTTTCAACTTAGTTTTCAGTTCCGTTGTCTATGATCGAATCTTGCAAGTTAAATTTGAACCATTTCCCGATTTCAGATTGAGCTGCTTAAATTTGATGACAATGCAATATTATTATGACAAAGAGCTGATCTGATGGTGGAACTGGAAGGTAGCCATAGGAACTTTGTGATGAAACAACCAACCCCCATTGTGTTTGGGTTTCTGAGAATCGTCTCGATATGTGTAAGTTGGTCGTGGGAAGTAAAGCACAGTCAGCGACAATACTTTGTCTTCTTCTTCCTGCTTTTTCGTTACCCCGGCTTCTGCCACGGCCAGAGAGCCTAGGGCCCGCTTTGACAACTAGTCCCAAGATTTGGCGTAGGTGCTAGATTTTTACGAAAGCGACTGCCATTCGACCTTCCAACCCAGAGGGTATACTAAGCCTTATTGGGATTAGTCCGGTTTCCTCACGATGTTCTCCTTCACCGAAAAGCAACTGGTAAATAATGTCAAATGATATTTCGTACATAGGTACGGTACATAAGTTCTGAAAACTCATTGGTACGATCCGACAGGATTTGAGCCCACGACCTTCGGAATGAAAGCCTTACCGGTGGGCCACTAACGCTCATCCAGCGAAAAAAGCTTGTATGAAACATTCAATTTTTGAAAATAAAATGTTTTATGTTTGTTATCTGTTTCATTTTATTTTTCTCAAACTTGCAATGAAATATTGACGTTACCTACTGACGTCATATTGATAATTATTAGGTCCGGAATGAATGTACTCCTGCAACCTTCATATATTACCTAACAATATGTTATACAAATATAAGTCATATTTCAATATTCTAAAGAAATGTATCCATTTTGAATAGTTTGCCATAACCTGAGATAGATGTATGCGGTGACAAGTCTGCACTGCTTTCGTGAGTTGTCAGTCAGTCAGACGTCAAAGCAATCCTTGTCACATATGGATCAAATATTCTTTATAAGTTATAACCAGAGGGCCTATTGTGAACCACGAACGATGTTTTGCCTCTCTCTTTCGCACTTACAATGTCGAACGTAAGTGTGACAAAGAGGCAAAACTTCGTGCGTAGCTCGCAATAAGCCCTCAGGGCCGCTACCGCGAAATCCGAAATCATCAAATCGAAAGAACTTGTCATGGTCACTCTTATTATACCCTAAATTGAAGTGACAGAGAAAGTTCCTTTGCAGCTGTTCAGCGATAGGTGCCGAAGCTAGCTAGGAAAATACGTTTGCTATTTGGATTGCAAAAACTGCATTCAACGAACTAATATATTATTTATTTTGTTGTAGTAAGAAAGTTTTAACGAACTAATTAATTACAGAATGAAAAATTACAGTATTGAAAGTTATTCACATAAAATGTTGGTGCTTAGTTACCATTGAAATAACAACTGCTAAGCAACGGGTGGCACCTTGGCTGCAGCAGCCAAGGTGTCACATACGTCAGCAGCTGACGTATGTGATTGGCAGTGCGTGAAGATATTAATGACAACTGCTTAAATTTGAGTGCTTAGTTACCACTGACTTTGTAACCGTTATTGACATTGTGATTAAATAACCGTGTACGTGTTAAAGAAAAACTGGAATGTTAAGATATATGTGACGAACTGAAAGCGTATGTGAAAATGATAACTTAGATGTTCATATTTTTCTGACGATTTAAGTGTACATGACTTCTTGGACACCTTGCCCGCTCAGGTATATCTGCGGCTGACTGTACCTATACATTATCAGTAGCTATTCTTGGCTAAATATTTCATCTTGGTACATTCAAGCGTATCCCATCTGTTTAGCGCGTTCATTGCACCGCACTTGCTTAATGTTGCAACGTACTTATTATCATTAACATCTGTTTAAACACCATCAATATTTTCTTCACTACAGACAGCAATGTTTTCTAAATGGTTTTATATGAGAGCTTCAATTAGTTATGCTTACGCTGCATGTTAAGATAGTATCGCAAGGTCTTATATACAAAACGTATCATTCAATTTGTATGGATTGTGATGTTAATGTTCATAAATAAACTGAGAAAAGTTGATTTTTGCTTATTTTACTTTGAAAGCACTTAGAGATTATATAGAGTTAGTCTATTTATCCAACCCGCGCTATTGTCTTGTGTCATTGCCGATAAGAAGGAAGTCAACAAACTATGTAGCTATGACTCTATAGGCGACAAACCGTTTGTTTCCCGAAAATTACTTTCAAGCTCCTCTGAATCCCACTTCTGACGTTGGAGAACCTCTTTTTGTTTAGTATCATCATCACATTAACCGAAAAACGCTCACTTCTGGAAATCCCGCATCCAGCGGACTCTTGCGAACTTTACCAGGTCCTCCGTCCACCTTATGTGGGGCCTACCCACGCTGCACTTTCCGGTACGTGATCGCCTCTTGTTTGATATATGACATCTTAATTTAGAAGTCTGGGGTAAATGGCAAAACTTCGAACAGGCAAGAACCTCAAAAGATATTCTTTCAAGATATTGCTTTTGAGTCGATAAGCTGGGGTTATCGAGTTATCGCTCCAGGCGCTTAGACAACGATAAAGCCTAATTAGCTTCTGCTCCCAGATAAAGTGTTGCAGGGATCATTATCGAAAACAACACATCCCTGTTCAGTGTCGACTGTTTTCTTATCGTGTCTTCCAAAATGAGTCCACAATTCCACTGTATTTTTGGAGTTCTTGAAAGCGTAATCTAGCGGAATCCTTTTAAAAAATGGTGAAACAAGGTTTTCAATTTTACTGTTTTTTCCTATGCATACATAGTCAATATCTCCGAGAAACATGCACAGATAAAAAAAAAATCAATCGAACGATTACAATACAATACAACCCCGGTAAAGTTGGGAACTGAATGATGGAATCATGGAGAAATCGAAAGAAATACAACCCCGGTAAAGTCGGGATCTGAATGATGGAATCATGGAGAAATCGAAAGAAATACAACCCCGGTAAAGTCGGGATCTGAATGATGGAATCATGGAGAAATCGAAAGAAATACAACCCCGGTAAAGTCGGGATCTGAATGACGGAATCTTGGAGAAATCGATAGAAATCGTGATTTATGGTGATTATTTTCTTACTGAAGACAGTGATGAATTGATAGCTAATGAGAGTGATCAGTACTTCAGTTCAGACATGATAATGCATGAGCAAAATGGACAGTATCATTTCAGGTTCTCCGTGTAATTTTTTAATTTTGACTAAGTTATAGTGCGTTCTAGTAGGTAGCGGCGTCCCTTTTGAAAAATGTTTCGTGGCTTATTACTGTTCAGCATGTGAGTGAGTGGCGTAGCGTTGTGCATAGAAAAATGCATGAATACTCGAATAGCAATGCTCTTATCCGGAGTAGGTATCTTCTAAAGTACATCTAAAATAACAAACGAAAATCATTCGATTCGTATATTTACTCCGGATATTGGCCAGATCAGATCGGATCGACGGAAGTCAATCGCCATATTTATATTTACCCTCCATCTGTTCGTCGGATAATAAAACAAAACTGCTGTTTCACGGCCATCTGTTTATACTTTTATCTGGATGGCATTTGGCGAGAGAACATTTATTTAATGGACCAAATTTAATCCTTTGACTTAGATTGTGCAAGAAAAACTGGGTATAACTTTGGTATAAGTCGCATTTATGCTAATTCCATTGCTTTGCCTTGTTTTGTCCATTAGTTAGTAGTTTGACTGTTGTAATGAATTCCGCTATGACTTTGTAGAATATTGTGCTTAAAGAATTCGAATCCCGTGAAAATCTTAAAAATACCTGCAAGGGATATAAGAAAACAAACTATTATTCGTCCTTCCTTCCTCATCGGACCTTTACGTTAGAACGGGAAACGTGCACAACATAAATTAGGCAAGTTTTTTTGAATGATAGGTTTAATAACTGGATTACCAAAGATTCTTTAGATAACATGGAGACCTTGACATTGAAACAACCTTCAGAGAGCGTGCGGCCTTGTTATCCGAGGCAGGTTTATTGCTCCGCCACAGGACCGTGGCTAATGAGGGTAGTACATTTTCACGGTTCTGTCATATCTTGAAAGAGTATCGAGAGCTAAAAAGGAAAACATTTCGCGCCTTAGGGAGAAAAATATACTTTCTGAAATGAAGGTCAATCCAAGAATGGAAAACTTTAGCCCATATTACTTGATATTACGCAATATCTAACGTATATTGTACTGTCGCCATCAGATATATCATAGCATCCAGAGTTTCCAGAGCATTCAAAAATATCTGAACACGCCTTTATTGCCATAACGATAGTGGCGTGTTCAGATATTTTTGAGCACTCCGGGTGCTACGATATACACCGTGTTTTTATTGATTTCCGTTAAATTAAAGGGAAGCTTATTTAGGTCAATAATAATCAATTTCTCTAAGAAACCAGTATCTTAACTCTTACTGTTATGGAGTTATTAAAAAAATAAGTTTGATGACTGAACAAAAGTGTATTATAACATTCATTACATCCTAATGCTATTTATTTTGACATGTGCCGTCAGTCACCTGAACATAACATTTGTGTTATTCTTAAGGTTCTCTCACACTTACCATTTCATTAGTGAAAACGAAAAAAAAAATTTTTTTCGAGTTTGACTAAAAGCTGTACACCAGGTAGCTCCAATTAACGTACCAAGCAGCCTGGTAAATTTAACGGAATTAAAAAAAAACACGGTTTGATGGCGGTACGTAGCGTGTATTTATATAGTATATGGGACAGACAACCACGTGACTGTTACTCACCGGTGACTGAACTACTGTTGTAATTCTTTGTTTATAAGTTTAATTGAACAGCCGGCGCGAACGTACGATATCGTAGTCTTTGTGTTGTATGGGGAGTAAAGTCCGTAATCCTCGGATGATACTGAGGGCCGTTTGCACTAAACACACTTCAATAGGGTTGCTACATTTAAAATTTGACAACAGGACAAGATACGGGAAAACCTTTGAGTTCAGTTGATCTACCGTGAAGTTTGAGACTCACATTTTAACAGAGACAAATCCTAGATTTAATTAGTGTTTTTTTTTACCCGGAACTAAAATGCCATTAGTGGCCATTTAGTTTTTTGTATTCTGCGCATTTTTATTAATGCATGTATGTATATATGTAAATTCTTTATTGTATAAATACACATTTTTGCAAAAAAAATTACAGATACAAATGCGAACTTATCCCTGTAAGGGATCCCTTCCAGGTAATCTTTGAGCAAAGGAGTCGTCTATATGAATCAAAAGATAGGCAAGAGGTACCGTGTACAGTGGAGAATATATTTGAGTAATGTCACCTGTGATGTGAATATATTTGAGTAATGTCATCTGTGATATAAAAAATATTTAATATATATCGACTTTGATTGCAAAACGAGGGTTGTAAATATTTATTTGAGAGAGGTAATTTTAACTAAGACTGTGTGCACATATTTTATAGTAATATAATTGAATTGAATATTTAAATACCTTCATTTTATTTCTGTCAACCGTAACGTTTGCCACGAAAAGTGCACGTTGATAATGATTACTTTACTATTTATCACTCATCGTATAAGATTGTAGAATTTTGGCTAGGCATGCCGAATTGCAGATCTTAAAGGAACAAGATTTGATAGTGTTTATTACCTAATACTCGTTTATAAAGTGTTGTTGATGTTGTCATCAATCAAAATACAACCGACGGCGGTAAACGATGAATGGCTTGTCGACAAAGTCCAAGCGAACCTAACGTAACCTGATCGGCAGTAATCCCGCTATTGTCAAGACAATTCCTCATTATCAAACGTTTGTGTTGGTCCCTGAACTCGTCACTAGTCTAATTTGACCCCTATAGCCATTCTATAAACTGCTGTACGTATCCTGCTCGTACTCGCATATTGGTGCAAGCGAGAGGCCTAAAAAGTACAGGGTTTTAATCTCACGGCAGCAGCTTATGGTAAACACTGATCATCCGTAGTGGTCCTTGTTTGACGTTAAGTATCTAGTTTATCGTGACACCTGCCTGTCATCTTCTCACATGTTGTATGCTCATTGTAAAAAGGATCATATGTCACATATCGACGGTAGAAAGGCTAATTGACTTAACCGACATTTTATGAACTTTACAGGAGAGCCGTTTAAAGTTTTATTTTTTAGAAAAAAAATTGGTAACAAAAAATTTACAGGTATATTGTAACGCAACTGCCATCAAATATTCAAGATATAAAGGCGCAAACTTTGGTTCTTACCTTGATAAAATTAGTTTATTATGTCTCGAAATAAAGGTCGGTTAAGACAAATCTGCAAAAAATTAGAGAAAGGCTAATTGGTTCAAATACCAACAGCGTCTGCCGCCGGAGGCAAGTCAAATGACTGTAGTGTACAAGTGCACTTTTTTAAAAAGAAGGCTAAATGAGCTAAGCGCTATTTTTACTATACAACGGGGTAAGGCTAAACAGTTTAAGCGATTCTTTAATGGAAATAAGTGGCGATTTTAATTGACTTAATGACACACACTCATTGAAAAACGGATTGCTTAAATCTCAGGAATTATATGAATATGATTAAACATGGTGGTTGAAGCTAGGATATTTAGAGACAAAGGTATAATTACTCGTACTCTGCAGGTCTAAAGAAAACAAAATGAATGAAAATCGTTTTTCTCAATTTTTATTGCTATATAAAGAAAAATATTTGCTTCTTATAACATAATTGGATAGTTATTTGGCAGAATCAGTCTTAGAAAAATTGCGGATATTGATTACAGCGTTTCATCCGCAATAACCTTTCTGTCGCTTTTATTGGAAAAAAATGCTCTTTTTGCCTAACATCTTTAATTAATTTATTACTACGCTTGATAGATACGTTACATTTTTTAATCTTAATTTTTATTATATCTGTAGTCAGTTTTTATTACAATATAAGCGGCAGAAATACGTAAGTAAGTATTTAGACTTAAACTTTAATTATTATTAAATAATCAAGAAATAACAATGAAAATAATTAAATTATTTCATAATGTGAAATACACGATTTCAGTATCACACACAAATCACTACGGCACATGCGCCTACCGGCACAGACTACAAGTGATTGACGCGCCCGTGCGGGGGGCGGCGGTAATTATAGGCGAGCGGCTCAAAAAGCACCGACGGCGGCAAGAGTGTGATTGTACCGCCGAGTCAAAAGTTTCTCATAGAACTTTTTGATGATTTAAGCTACACTGATATGATGCATTATGATTTTATTATAAGGATTTAAATGACACAGGTCAAACAAATATTCTATTTCAACCGACATTCTCATCTATAAAAAGAGGTTCAAAATGCTTAAGTAACATACATTTTATGGTTTAGGGTTTTACGTATTTGGTTGAAGCGACCCATGCCCTAAAAAATTGGGAAGAGCTAAATGGTTCAAGCGACATGCTTCTTATATTTTAAATGGAGGCTAAATGCTTCAAACGCCTATGGTGGCACTTTTTTGTTGAAGTTCAATTGACTTAAACGACTATGCTCGTGTGTGATGGAGTAAAGCCAAAAGATTCAAATCAAAACGAATGGCAAAGTTGAGAAAGTAAAAACCGCTTAAGCGGGAACCAACCAAACATGTTTGTGGGTCAAGTCACGTTTCATTCAAAAATGCAATTTTTTGTGTTGCTTCATGCCTTGATTTTTTTAACGCTGTACCAAATTTCTGAAGTGTTAACCGCCATCAAAATCGTCTGATCGCTATGAAACCGAGCTCAATCGACGGAGAAAAATCTGCCGATTCCGATGATATAAATAACTCAATATCGCCCAAAGTGTCGCTTAAGCCAATTAGCCTTTCTACCGTCGATATGATTGGTTAAAAGCCTTAATTTTAGTCAATGTCTTTTATAAATAGTAAATAGTAAAACTGGCGTATCTAAACTCTACACCGATAACCCGACCGTAAGTGTACCTATGTAGCCCTACCGCGAACGTCGAAATTCATTAATTTCCAGCATTTGTCACTCCAACGAAAGCTTCATTCAAGATTCAATTCTCTACGAAATTAACGAATTTCCATGGATCACGTTTTGTGTAACGAACGAATTTCGTAGAGTGGGGGATAGAATGAACGAATCCCCCACTCTACGAAATCAACGAATTTCGACGGATCACGTTTTGTGTAACGAACGAATTTCGTAGAGTGGGGGATAGAATGAGCGAATCCCCCACTCTACGAAATCAACGAATTTCGACTTTCGACGGATCACGTTTTGTGTAACGAACGAATTTCGTAGATGCTTTGGTCTAAATAATAATAATAATAAATAATAAATATCTTGGGACATCTTACACAAATCAACCTAGTCCCACGGTAAGCTCAATTAAGGCTTGTGATGTGGGTACCAGGCGACGATATATATAATAGATAGATACATATAGATACTTAAATACATATACAACCATGACCAAGGAACAAATATTTGTGATAAATAAATACACAAATATTGCTCTCGCCGTAAATGCACCTTTATATGGTCGCACACATCGCACCGCTTGATTCATGAACACCCCACCTCGTGTTGCCGTCCCGTGATGGCCAAAGTCCATGTTTTCGTGCCTGCGGCGATTCTCGTCCGTGTCCTCACCACAATTGCCTGCCGGACTTTGAGCCGCTTTGTCGCTTCTTGGATAGGCGTAGTACACGAAAGCGGGTTTTTAACACAACGGTGGCAAACAAGCTTATGGCCTCTTTGATTGTAGAAAAACATCTTGTATGTATAACCTTAGGCTACTCCAGATTCCTGAACCATGTCTTATCTTATTGGTGGGGCCCTTACGGATACACTTCGACCCATTTCATTGTTTCGCCTTCGCCTACCCCAGGGATTGTTCTATCAACTCAATATGTTTGAGGATGGACCCTAGCGGTAGCGTTTTGACCTCCTTCGGTTCCAGTTCCAGATAGCCGGTTCCGAAGTCTTTCATCCTTTGTCTGGCGAGGGCATGACATTCGCACATCAAGTGTTTCCTTGTCTCCTCTTCTTCGCCACACATTCTACAGTCTATGCTGTCAGAAAGACCAAAAGAGTTCCATGTCAAAATGACAAGTCGTGAGTGGTTTCTTACAATTTGATTTATAGCGATACTTTGACATTGTTTCTGAGTTGCCTATTAGGGTTCCAATTGATTGACAGTAAGTAGTTACGGTGGTGACGGCAGTAAGAAATGTAAAGGTGCGTTTAAACCAAAAGAGCATTCGCTGTTCTAGCGCCCGTTCTACGAAATCAACCAATCACATTTTGTGTACCGATCGAATTTCGTAGAGTGGGAGGTTAGAACAGCGAATGCTCTTTTAGTTTGAACGCAACCTAAGAATACATTTGTCACCAACCCAAATCTTCCCGTGGGTGTCGTAAGACGCGACTAAGGGATTGAAGTGTCACTGAATATTATTTTATAGAAGATAGATGATTTGTAGAATCATCATAGTTGACCACACTACTGCGATCGCCAACCCTCTTACCCAGCGTGGCAATTTTGGGCATTTACCATAGTTAATAGGAGAAGCTTATGTCCAATAGTGGACTGAGTGAAGATGTGATGTGACGTACAAAGTTGTGAAGCCCTGAAATAGGGACACTCACATCCTGATTTAAGAAAAAAAAACACCCATAAAAACATTTGAACTCCTTTTTTTAAGAACTTTTATGTAGTATTTTGAGAAAACATCAGCATGGAGTTCAAGCTACACCAGGAGCGTTCGCGGGAGGTAATTCTTCTTGGTCAAGATTAGAAGAATTTGTTTTGAAAAGATGGATTTCAAAGGCATTTGTTTGATAACATTGGTTTACATTGATTCAGATTGTGATAGAACGTAAGTCGTAGCTGCTAGATTAATAACTGTGCAATAAAAAAATTGGAAAGTAAAAGTAATTTAGCTACAATAGTAAATATATCTTGCTGTAAGATCAAGAGAAAGAAATACTTAACAAGTTAACCCAGCACTACAAACAAAGAGCTTTGTATTCGTTGCAAAATCCAATTGACAAAGTTGGAATGAACAAAAGAAAGTGAACATTCCGCTTGTCCTATTTCATACAGAATGCTCTCAATTCAAACTGCTCATAGAGAATTGCGAACACTTCCATAACACTTTGTACTTGTTGCACTGTACATTCCTTTTGTTATAAAGCAGCTACTGATAAGTAACAGAGTTATTTTTATTGTGGGCAAGCAAGCTTTGTCGTATATAGATATCATTGAACTGGAAATCAAATGCCTTGATACTTTTGAATTTTACGTTATTTGTTATTACAATATTTTGTTCATTACCGGTGTCGCGAAATTTGTAGGTGTTTATGGGCGACAATACTTTAATTCCTAATCATCAGGCGATCTATCTGTTCGTCTGTCTCCAACATCAAGCACCATAAGTAATCTAATTTTAACAATCATGTGTATAGATTATGTACTGTTCCCGATCAATTTTCCAATGGGGTTACTTATTATTATTACCAATTGAAAATATTCCTCATATTATGTTGAGCCGCGGTTGCTTCGCTACATTTGCCGGTTGTTCAAATAGGGAGTGTCTTTTCAAAAGGGCTAAAGTGGAAATAGCCCTTCGAAAAGATATTCCTCAAGCGTAGAAAACCTCTTCACTTGTCTGCACCTCGCTCTAAGATGAGACCTTCACAATCACGTGCGGATTCATTCTCCAGTATCGTGCGCCGAGCTGCCCGCGCGCACGCTAGTCCGGTTTATTCGGTATCCTGCGCAAGTGTCCCATAGTCCCATGAAAAATGAAGTAAGTTTTTGTGTAATCGTGTTTTGAATCTGTTTTCAATCAAACAGCTTTGTTCAAGTGTTGTCTTTCGAATAGCTTTGTGAATTAAACATTTCCTCAAATTTGTAAGGCAATAATTGAATATTATATTATGCATGCCATATAAACGGTTACTTTCCACCATGGATAAGAAATTTGGATTCTAAAACAGAATAAGATACTTGATAATGACCGGTGACTATTGGAAAATCTTACAAAATATTGTTAGTAAAAACCATAGTCTGTCTCTCGGGTCCATATTGGCACTTATACAATTTTTTCTTCGAATATTTTTACTAATACCGTTTTTTACTCATAATCATCATTACTCCGAAATTTTTTTCTCATACTTTTTTTCTTACTAAAAATTATACTTCTACCTACAATGTTCATAACGATTTTTATATCGAAATTTTATCCTCCTAAAGTCGTCAAGTAGATTAATCTATACTCATAAAGTTATTTGAAATAAATTGTTTATTTATAAACATTTTCCCATTAGGTTCACTCTGTTGTGGTATAATTCTTTTATGAATAACATAAATTATGTAGTCATAATGGGCTTTGTGCAGAAACTGTTGTGGCATACTCAACTTTAGCATATTTCTTTGTGGCAGATTTCGAGTTGTTCGAATATTATTCGAGCATAATTTCGATGTTCCTATTTATGATGAGGCATAATCTGGATGTGCATAAAAAGTATCGGCATAGTTTGTTTTAGCATAACAGAGAAGGAATAATTACAACCTCTCAATATAATCGAGGTAGTAGTAATATTCTATACGTTACTTACTGTGTTACTGAGCTGAGTATTTTCTAGGTTGCTAAAAAAAAATAACCTCGAAGACTAAGGCGGGAGCGAAGCTCCCGCCTTAGTCTTCTAACCTAACCTGTCCGAGTCGGATCTGCCCCGGAAGGTTTTGTTCGCTCGCTTCGCTCGCTCACTGCAGAAATTTTCACCCTCACAGCAAATTCTGCCTGACGAAACAGGCAAGTTTCGAACATGTGGCTACATGCCCAGAAAAAAAAATGCAAATCTAATTTCTGTCTTATAACACTCGGCGTAATTAATGAAATGCGTAGA
>JALPQI010003831.1:0-61379 GCA_025490895.1 Thaumatotibia leucotreta | reverse complement strand
ATTTAAATTAGTGAATGTCATAATTTTTTTAGGATCTACTTTTTTCTTTTAACTGTAATTCTTCAATTTACAGTTGTAATTGTGTATAATAAATAATAAAAGTCTTAATGTTTTACCTATGTGCATTTTTATTTTTATAATTAATGCAATTTAATTTAGTAAAATAAGCTCCCTAAAACCTGATAACTGCTGGTAAGTCACATAATAATTATACAGATGTAATGCATAACTCCATTCATTTGGCTTTTCATGGAAACTACTTCACCAAACATTACACCGAAGCGAATTCTGTAAATGTCAAATTAGTATGGACTCGCAAATGTGCGTCGTTGGCACTGTGCATGTGCAATCGTTGATGGACTCTTGTGCGTTTGACGCACACAGCAGTGGGAGAGTTGAATGTCTACGCTTCATAAAAGCTGGTGGTAGTGAATACTTAGGGCCTATATTCAACAGTATCGTGTTCCGATCAGAAAAAATAGTTTTTTTTTTATTATAGTGGACTAATGGCTTGCCTTACAACCAGTTGGTCAAACATGCATACTCTCGAACCAAGTCAATTTTGTTCTTCCGCGGATTATTTTCTCTTACTATTTCCTAATCAGAATACGATGCTGTACAGTCGCCATCTGATATAGCAGAGCGGCCAGGGTACTCATAAATATCTGAGCAGGCCTCTATTAGCATGCTCAGATATTTTTGAGTGCCGTGGTCGCTCGGATATATCTGATGGTGACTGTAACAAATTGATTGATCTGTATTGAAAATCCATTTTCAGTACAGATTTTTGCCGCACTAGTGCGAGAACTATTATATACCTATAAAAATATTTTTCATCACACTTGCTGTCTAAGCGCGCCATTGCTTGCGCGCGTAGCTGGAGTAATAGAAAAGTGAAATTCCCTAGGGAGTAATAGAAATGCCAGTACGTCATTTAATAATATTATGTCTTAAAACTTATTTTTTGATTGGCAAGTGTGATGAAAAACATTGTATGCATCACAGTCGGTAAGCGGAATACTAACTCGAGTCATAAAAGCCCTCCGCCTAATGGCGTCGGGCTTCTAACACTCTCGTTAGTAATTCCGTACTTACCTCCCTTGATGCACAATGTACTATTACACGCATTGGTTACAAGCCCGATATATTAAATCTGTCTTTGGCATTGCATTGAGACGACTCGAAAAGACAAGGATAGTCTTATAAAATCTATCCCTCTCTATCTTTTTTACCATCTAGTACTTTGACAAGTGTAATTATTCAAAAGAGGTAGTAATAAATTACAAACTCGGCCGCTTTCATTAAAAAAATCACCAAGGGTCAATGACCCCGCTCGGTAAAATGAGGTAGTGTGCGTGAAGTGCGCGTGTGTGCGAAATGGGGAAATTTGACAGAATCTCAAAAATTTCCCACATCTATCCGACCCTTAATCAACAATTACTGCGACTTACTTATGCAAAGAACCAAAGTAAACTCTGTAAAAGTAAAGAATATCTTGAGAAAAACATGAAAAAAATTGTCTTATTTATCAAACTGCGGCGATACGAGCTGGGGATTGATTGTCTGATATATCAGACTATGGCGGTCAAAAGGTTTATATAAACCACAATACATAGAACCACGGCAAAGGGTCGACGCCATCTTTGCAAGAGAGAGGAAGGCAACTGGTGTTACCAGTTATGTAACAGTGGCTTGTGTAGACTAATTTTACGCGGATCTGTAATGAGGCTGGGCCGTGTACCAGAGAGGGAATGGGGACGAGCATGTGCGGGCCACGCACTATCCGTACGATGTCATCGCTGCTTGGGAGATGTGAGTACTGTGATATACCCTGTTATATTGGTTGAGGTGGATGGAAACACTGTTTAGGCAAATCTTTATATTTAATATAGACCACAGTACAGAGAAAGAGAACCATAGCAAAGGGTCGACGCCATCTTTGCAAAGGAGAGGGAGGCAACTGGTGTTGTCAGTTATGTAATAGTGGCTTGTGTAGACTAATTTTACGCGGATCTGTAATGAGGCTGGGCCGTGTAATAGTAGAGAGGGAATAGGGAGGAGCGTGTGCGGGCCACGCACTATCTGTACGATGTCATCGCTGCTTGGGAGATGCGAGTACTGTGATTTCCAGATTGTGTTTTGTGGAGATTAATTTTACGCGGATCTGTAGGAGCACGTGCGGGCCCTATCTGTACGATGTCATCGCTGCTAGGGACATGTGAGTGCTGTGTGGTTACATCATTATGTCTATAAGGGGCTAATTCTATGCGGATCTGTAATGAATGGCGACGTATTGCGTCTGTGCCGTTTTAAGTTTGAAACTCAATTACTGCAAGAAATTTTCTTTCTCTAGTCATTAATAACATTTTTTTTTAGTTTTTTTATTAGTATTTAATTCAGATACTGCAATATACCTTTTTTATCACACTTGCTGTCTAAGCGCGCCATTGCTTGCATGCGTAGCGGGTGTAATAGAAAAGTGAAATTCCCTAGGGAGTAATGGAAATGTCAGTACGTCATTTAATAATATTTTGTCTTAAAACTTATTTTTTTGTTAGCAAGTGTGATGAAACACATTGTATGCATCACGGTCGGTAAGCGGAATACTACGAGGGGCGGCTGAATAATAATCTACCTAACTATAAAATAAAAGACTGTAGTATACAGTTTTTTTTTATTTTTCTATGTAGTCCCCTTCTAGTGTGATGCACTTATTACATTTGTCAAATAATGACATTAACCCATGAAAAAAAAATTATTTTGGTTGTCAAAAGCCGTTAACATTCTGGGGACCCAACGAGCACTCACCTTTGACATGTTCAAATGCTCATGAATTATTTCGTTAACTCTTTCTTTACTGATGCCCACATCTCTAGCTATCTCCCACTGTTTCACTCGTCGGTCTTCTAAAATTATTTTCTTTACTTTGGCAACATTTTTCTCCGTAATAGCCGAAACTGGCCTACCGCTACGAGGGTCATCTTCCGGGCTTTCACGGCCAAATTTAAATTGCTTAGACCAGAATTTTACGGTGAATTCGGAAGGGCACGAATCACCAAACACACGTAACATACGCTCTCGAATCTGTGAGGGCGTATTTCCTTCTTTTGTTAGGAATTTGATCACTGCGCGCTGCTCAATTTTATTAATTTTAGTTTTTTCACCCGACATATTGTAATAATTCGAAAATCGTTCACAAATGAGACTCCCGAAACAAAAGAATGCCACAAAATTTGAAAAAGGAATAACCAATGAACACGAATGCATTTCAGCCAGTAACATTTTCGTATTTTTTTTTGACCAAGTAGATTTTATTTCAACCAGCCCTCGTAACTCGAGTCATTTTCAAAAGTTCTAACACTCTCGTTAGTAATTCCGTACTTACCTCCCTTTATGCACAATTTACTATTTCATCACACTTGCTGTCTAAGCGCGCCATTGCTTGCGCGCGTAGCGTGAGTAATCGAAAAGAGAAATTCCCTAGGGAGTAATAGAAATGTCAGTACGTCATTTAATAATATTTTGTCTTAAAACTTATTTTTTTGTCAGCAAGTGTGATGAAAAACATTGTATGCATCACGGTCGGTAAGCGGAATACTAACTCGAGTCATTAAAAGTTCTAAGACTCTCGTTAGTAATTCCATACTTACCTCCCTTGATGCACAATGTACTATTATTCCATAGGCAACAAGGCCCCGGCGGCGGTTCTGCCGACAACCGCTTCGTGTTCAAGCGACGGCTGTTCCGTGGCGGGCGGGAGCTTCCACACGACCCCGTAGAAGTCGCCTTGCTTTACGCTCAAGCCGTGCATAGTGTTGTCAAGGTGAGGTTTTGTTTCTAAATCCTATATATATAATAAAGTTCCGTTGAACTGCTTCGTATTTAACCCTTCGTCTGTCTTTGATCCGTACAGCAAGTATTTAACTCAAATAAATTCATAAATTGACTTCAAAATCCATTATACTGATCCTTAGCAACCACAGACGAAGAGTTAGCCGCCACACAACTCAGTAGGAGTCACCCTGCCATATGTTCAAGCTGGGCAGTGTGTAACGTCTTGGCCACGAACAAGCGAATTGCGGCGCTGCGCGGCAAATCATTGCGTGTGATCCCTAATTCACCATCGCACTTTGAGCGTGTCGATAAAACGTCATCATTGGTCTTCGCGTCTATTGTAGAATATTCAGAAAAGTGTCCAAGGAGAGATCGCCTATGATGACTGTAGATCCCCATACGAGAGCGGCAAGGTTTCCACCCTTCTGGTAAAAGAAGCTCCGATAAAACGTAGAACAGATAAAACGCTTGTGGCGCCGCAATTCGCACGAGTCTGTAGCTGAGCAATGGCTAATACGTAGTGGCGATTAAATCACGTTGACGCGAAAACGTCATAGCAAAACATTTTGAAGGATTCAAATCCAATCTGTTTAGTTGACAATATTTATCAAGGCGTACGAGGTCTGACTGAAGTAGTAACGAGTCGTCAATAGATTTTATCTTTAAGAAAACCTTCATGTCGTCTGCGAAGCAAAGAAGCTTAGAATGCAAGAGACATTTGTCAATGTAATTTACAAAAATATTAAAAAGCAATGTTCTTAGCTAGATCTGAATTTATTAAAGGTACGTTTAGAAATGGTTAGGAAGAAAAAATAAAATGAAATTAATCTAGTTGTCATTTGCAGATGGACGAATTCCCAGTATCGGAGAAGGTGGCGCTCCAACTAGCAGGGCTCCAGGCGCAGGTGTCGCTGGGCGAGCCCCCGCCGAGCCCGCCGCCGCCGCACACGCGCGCCTACTACGCGCACCCCGACCAGTTCCTGCCGCAGCGTGTGGCGCGCGGCCGGCCGCAGCAGCAGTGGGTGAGTGTGGGGGGCTCCCAACTAGCAGGGCTCCAGCAGGTGTCGCTGGGCGAGCCCCCGCCGAGCCCTATGCCGCCGCACACGCGCGCCTACTACGCGCACCCCGACCAGTTCCTGCCGCAGCGTGTGGCGCGCGGCCGGCCGCAGCAGCAGTGGGTGAGTGTGGGGGGCTCCCAACTAGCAGGGCTCCAGCAGGTGTCGCTGGGCGAGCCCCCGCCGAGCCCGCCGCCGCCGCACACGCGCGCCTACTACGCGCACCCCGACCAGTTCCTGCCGCAGCGTGTGGCGCGCGGCCGGCCGCAGCAGCAGTGGGTGAGTGTGGGGGGCTCCCAACTAGCAGGGCTCCAGCAGGTGTCGCTGGGCGAGCCCCCGCCGAGCCCTATGCCGCCGCACACGCGCGCCTACTACGCGCACCCCGACCAGTTCCTGCCGCAGCGTGTGGCGCGCGGCCGGCCGCAGCAGCAGTGGGTGAGTGTGGGGGGCTCCCAACTAGCAGGGCTCCAGCAGGTGTCGCTGGGCGAGCCCCCGCCGAGCCCGCCGCCGCCGCACACGCGCGCCTACTACGCGCACCCCGACCAGTTCCTGCCGCAGCGTGTGGCGCGCGGCCGGCCGCAGCAGCAGTGGGTGAGTGTGGGGGGCTCAGAACCACCGGATTTGAAAAAACTAGGAAACCGCAGTTATTTAACTCACCTATTTCTTATATTAAGTTCGCAGGTATTTATGGCAGGAAATGTGCACTGAGGATAAAGTTATGAGTTTTTAGTCTAGACAAGTAAAATTCGATACACCTAAGTAAGGCGGCGGTAAGGGCAGCAGCACGTAAAAAAAAAAAAAATTAAACTGTTTATTTCATAAAAAATCATCATGTTGTACAGACACTTAGTCTAATCTACAAATTTATAGATTGTGTACTAAGATGAAATTTTTCTAACATTTTGTATTATTCATAATTTCAATTTAGGTAAATTGTTTAGATCCGGTGTTTACGTCGAGCGTCCAAGGGATTTAGACAACACTCCGGCCACGCGCATACGTTGGCATTTGTTTAACACGTTCGACACAGCGTGTGTGACCAACAAAATCTGATTCCTATGCCAGTGACACGCATACGTGATCAGAGTAACCTTATTCTTATGCCTCTAGCATAAATCAAGTTTTTCTTCCTATGCCAGTGCGATAGAAATACGAACGTTTTTGACACAAGTGCTGTGTCACTGGCATAAGAGTACAATCTGTCCAGTCACACATGCGTGTCAATGGCATAGGAGTTCTATCAGATAATTTCGATCGGCATAGTATTAGCACTTAGTGAAACAGTACTGGAGGCAAACGTGTTAACATGGACGCCCCGCTGCGCGCGCTGCTCGAACGTCTATTCAGGCCGGCAACGGCGTAAAGTTAGCATATCAAGAATTGAAAAATGAATGAAATAGCATTCAACCACATCACTAGTCTTTATTATCCACTGACAATAATATCACTTATTTACCCAACAGGCCACGATCCTGGCTCAAGCGCATCGACAATTCGGCGCCGGACGTGCAGAGCTGACAGCCAAAGCTCTCTATCTATCCTGCGTCATGCAGTACCCGCTATACGGCGTCACTCTCTTCCCGGTCACGTACAAAGGTTACTGGGCACATGGTAAGTGTACAAAATGATTGATTCATTACCCCCCTTACTCATAAACCTCTCCTAAGTCGTCCGCTAACTGCGACCATATATAACATGGACGTCTAATGCCAACTCAAAAATGCCCCCAAACACAATTGTTCAATTGTGCCAAGATGGGCAGGACATAGCGCTTTTCTTAACACAGCGCATATTTCGGCGCAACGTCTTTGACAAATGCTTATAGAATATAGCCAATCAAAACTTTGACGGACCAATCACAACTATTTTCAAATGGCGGTTTAAGTTTTTATAGGTTGATATTGAAATTCATTACTGTGATGCATTGAAGAGGGGGTGACATTTGTCAAAAATTCAGGACCGTTTTTGAAAGGCAATTTAGTATGGCGTGCGGCTTCCATGTTTTATTTGTTCGTAGTCCGCTAAGTATTGGCTGCCCTTTTCGGTTGTATCAAAATGTCTATAAGACCGAAAGGCACAAACAATACTTAGCGGCTTGTTGAGTTAGGAGACTTTTATGGATAAGGCTCTAAATATACTGCAAGTGCAACATCAGTGAAATCAAGCCTTTCAAATATTGTCCTCGTCTCTCCGAATAATACGGTATGCTCTACACTTAACCATGTAAATCTTTCACTATGTTATCTAGTAAACAAGTTTTTAATCGAAAACGGAGTTTTCCAGTCTTAAATTCTTGATTAAAAAAACAATCCCATGATAGAATAATAGACAACTAAGGATGCAATGAAGGCTTTACAATGCACACTGTCTTCACATGTAAACATTTATTGCCCAGGTCCCAACGTGCTCCTGGGAGTTGGCGCCGAAGGCGTCGTACTCGTCCGTCCGTCAGACAAGGTTGCCCTCGCGGAGTACCCGTACAGCAACATCGCGGCGCTAGTCATGGACCCCGTGGACAACGGGCTGACCATCAGCCTCACGCACCACGGGCAGCACGACGGACACCGGTAGCTATGCGTTTTGTATCTTCATTTATAAACACTCGTTGCCCAGGTCCTGACGTACTCTTGTAGTTGAACTCGTCCGTCTGACAAGGTTGCCCTCGCGGAGTACCCTTACAGCAACATCGCGGCACTAGTCATGGACCCCGTGGACAACGGGCTGACCATCAGCCTCACGCACCACGGGCAGCACGACGGACACCGGTACCTATGCGTTCTGTATCTTCATTTATAAACACTCGTTGCCCAGATCCTGACGTACTCTTGTAGTTGAACTCGTCCGTCTGACAAGGTTTATGTACAGCAACATCGCGGCGCTAGTCATGGACCCCGTGGACAACGGGCTGACCATCAGCCTCACGCACCACGGGCAGCACGACGGACACCGGTACCTATGCGTTCTGTATCTTCATTTATAAACACTCGTTGCCCAGATCCTGACGTACTCTTGTAGTTGAACTCGTCCGTCTGACAAGGTTTATGTACAGCAACATCGCGGCGCTAGTCATGGACCCCGTGGACAACGGGCTGACCATCAGCCTCACGCATCACGGGCAGCATGACGGACACCGGTACCTATGCGTTCTGTATCTTCATTTATAAACACTCATTGCCCAGGTCCTTACTCTTGTAGTTGAACTCGTCCGTCTGACAAGGTTGCCCTCGCGGAGTACCCGTACAACATCGCGGCGCTAGTCATGGACCCCGTGGACAACGGGCTGACCATCAGCCTCACGCACCACGGGCAGCACGACGGACACCGGTACCTATGCGTTCTGTATCTTCATTTATAAACACTCGTTGTCCAGGTCCTGACGTACTCTTGTAGTTCGTCCGTCTGACAAGGTTGCCCTCGCGGAGTACCCGTACAACATCGCGGCGCTAGTCATGGACCCCGTGGACAACGGGCTGACCATCAGCCTCACGCACCACGGGCAGCACGACGGACACCGGTACCTATGCGTTCTGTATCTTCATTTATAAGCACTCATTGCCCAGGTCCTGACGTACTCTTGTAGTTGAACTCGTCCGTCTGACAAGGTTGCCCTCGCGGAGTACCCGTACAACATCGCGGCGCTAGTCATGGACCCCGTGGACAACGGGCTGACCATCAGCCTCACGCACCACGGGCAGCACGACGGACACCGGTACCTATGCGTTCTGTATCTTCATTTATAAGCACTCATTGCCCAGGTCCTGACGTACTCTTGTAGTTGAACTCGTCCGTCTGACAAGGTTGCCCTCGCGGAGTACCCGTACAACATCGCGGCGCTAGTCATGGACCCCGTGGACAACGGGCTGACCATCAGCCTCACGCACCACGGGCAGCACGACGGACACCGGTACCTATGCGTTCTGTATCTTCATTTATAAACACTCATTGCCCAGGTCCTAACGTACTCTTGTAGTTGAACTCGTCAGTTTAACAAAGTTGCCCTCGCGGAGTACCCGTACAGCAACATCGCGGCGCTAGTCATGGACCCCGTGGACAACGGGCTGACCATCAGCCTCACGCACCACGGGCAGCACGACGGACACCGGTACCTATGCGTTCTGTATCTTCATTTATAAACACTCGTTGCCCAGGTCCTGACGTACTCTTGTAGTTGAACTCGTCCGTCTGACAAGGTTGCCTTCTCAAAGTACCCGTACAGTAACATCGCGGCGCTAGTCATGGACCCCGTGGACAACGGACTGACCATCAGCCTCACGCACCACGGGCAGCACGACGGACACCGGTACCTATGCGTTCTGTACCTTCATTTATAAACACTCGTTGCCCAGGTCCTGACGTACTCTTGTAGTTCGTCCGTCTGACAAGGTTGCCCTCGCGGAGTACCCGTACAACATCGCGGCGCTAGTCATGGACCCCGTGGACAACGGGCTGACCATCAGCCTCACGCACCACGGGCAGCACGACGGACACCGGTACCTATGTGTTCTGTATCTTCATTTATAAACACTCATTGCCCAGATCCTAACGTACTCTTGTAGTTGAACTCGACAATCCGACAAGGTTGCCCCCTCGGAGTACCCGTACACCAACATCGCGGCGCTAGTCATGGACCCCGTGGACAACGGGCTGACCATCAGCCTCACGCACCACGGGCAGCACGATGGACACCGGTACCTATGCGTTCTGTATCTTCATAGGGGTATTATTCCTAAGGATGTACAAGATCACAGGATGGGCTAGCTTAGTATTTTTAATCTCTCGGGAAATAGTCTTTAATACACTATCCCACAGCCAGGGTACTTTTGTGGTACAATTTACGGGAAAACTATCACGTGTAAAGGTTTGGTCTTTTTTAAATTTATTTTTGAAGTCCTTTGTAAAAAATACATATCTGACCTGTATAAAAACTGTTATAAAAATACAAACACAAGAAAAACAACTAATTAGGTGATACTATTTAAGCACAACGTCAGCCAATTTATACACCATTTGTGCGGTTTCTGAGGTTGTTTCAGCAAGAATGTGGAACAAGGCACGGCTGTCATACGGGTTTAAATTGGCTGACGTTATGAGTGCGTCCCGCAGGGCACGATTCTTTTTACACTCTATAAGAATATGCTCAACATCCTCAATGGATCCACAGATGTCGCAGTAACAAATTTGAATTTATTAAGCGGTACATGACTGGTTTGGTCTTTTAACATAGTCATTTGTATTCTCAAGTTCTCACGTTCCAGTTCCCGACAGACCTTTTTAATTAATTTTTAAAGTAGTTCTTTTTTTCAACGCATAACTTTTCCTTGCCCAGATGCATAGTTCTCGAATCGCCCCAGAAGAACGAAGCGGCCTGGCTGATGGCGGCCTACAGCCCCGTGCTGGCCAACGGGCTAGCGGACGAGCCGCCGCGCCGCGCGGCGCCTGCCTCGGAGCGCTCGCGCCTCGCCGCCGCGCTCAAGAGCGCTCGCCGGGCGCTCGTCGACTCCGGCATGCTCCGCCGCCCGACTGAGGTGTCCGCTGGGAACTTCCTGAGGAACACGCTCAGAAGGTCAGTGACGCGACGCGAACAGTTGACTAACGACAATGAAGCCGCCGCGCTCAAGAGCGCTCGCCGGGCGCTCGTCGACTCCGGCATGCTCCGCCGCCCGACTGAGGTGTCCGCTGGGAACTTCCTGAGGAACACGCTCAGAAGGTCAGTGACGCGACGCGAACAGTTGACTAACGACAATGAAGCCGCCGCGCTCAAGAGCGCTCGCCGGGCGCTCGTCGACTCCGGCATGCTCCGCCGCCCGACTGAGGTGTCCGCTGGGAACTTCCTGAGGAACACGCTCAGAAGGTCAGTGACGCGACGCGAACAGTTGACTGACGACAATAAGGAAGCCGCCGCGCTCAAGAGCGCTCGCCGGGCGCTCGTCGACTCGGGCATGCTCCGGCGCACAGTGGTCAGGCGTTCAAAGAACAGTGCTTAAAATTCAAAAGTCGCAATAAAAGTCTAAAAAACAGTACGTAATGTTATATTAAGATTGTATTTGATCTGTAATAAGCGAAATACAAGCTTTAAATAACGATTCCTACTTTTTGTGAGGTAAATTTCGTAAACCAGTTATGTATAGATCGGATGTCAGCAAAAATTTAATGAGCAAATCAGTGTTACTTGTTATTCTTGAAATTTTGTGGGTAAAAAAGCTTTCTTTTGAGACCCTTATTCTTTTTGAAAGACCTATTCAACGATACCCCACACTATAGTACTAACGGACATTGAGCTATGGTGCGGAAGACGGACAGACGAACATGGCGAAACCATAAGGGTTCCTAGTTTACTACGGAACCCTAAAAACAAGTTACGTGAGAACGAGCAATTGAATTCCCCCCTCCTCGCTCTTAAAAATCATTAATTACGCTTATTTGTCCTTAAATTTCAGTTGCGTAAAAAGGCTACCACCAAGACCTTCGGCAATCTTCGGTAGAATTATCACTTGCTCACGATAAAGCACTTTCTAGGCTACAAAACGACATATGAATCATTAAGGGACTCGAAGGGTTTCTAAACTAAAAGCTTCGATATATTTCTCAAATCGAAATCGTCATTGATTGTTTTGATGGCTCGCGTATAATAAATATTATAATAAAAAAGGGACAAGGAAAATAATAAAATGTAAATGATAAAATGTAATGATAGAAAATACCCTTGTGTACTTCCATTTAAATAATTATAGCTTTCACTAAAACAGTCATGTACATAATCAATTTTAAAACGACGAGTAAATATTGCACTTTTAGATAACGCGTTGGAGCGTCATGCAGTATATTAACTTTGAAAGCTTATACCAAAGATGTTTATTCCCACACATGCCAAATATTTTATGTTTTCTAAAACTACGTAGTATAAACTACTCTCCTTGCTAAAAAAAGCAGTCAAAGTAGATCATCAATTTATTCGAATTTTAGCTACTACCGTGACCTCTGTGCGGTGCGCAGGAGGAGTTGGGGTGGTGACAAATGTATTCTTACTGCCGTCACCACACGGCAATTTTTTAATCTTAAGTAATATATATATCACAATATGAATCACTTTATCCACTTTTGACGTATTTTTTTGGTACCTACTACAGTGCAGTCTACGATAGAACCTATGAAAAATTACATCAAAAAGCACAAACAAAATAAAAACCTCAAAATGAACTACCACCATTACCCACTATAATTATTTGCAGACTAAGCAAGCATCGACTCGAGCGAGTCCGACTAGACATGGCGGCGGAGACGCAGGGCGAGTGCTACAAGGGCTTCCCGGCCGGCTACTGGTGCTGGTCGCGCTCGCTCCCGCACAGCCTCACCAAGCTCAACGAGGCCGAGGAGGTGGCCGCCATGCAGATATTCAAGGTGACACGTGAACATTTACAGACTAAACAAGCATCGACCCGAGCGAGTCCGACTAGACATGGCGGCGGAGACGCAGGGCGAGTGCTACAAGGGCTTCCCGGCCGGCTACTGGTGCTGGTCGCGCTCGCTCCCGCACAGCCTCACCAAGCTCAACGAGGCCGAGGAGGTGGCCGCCATGCAGATATTCAAGGTGACACGTGAACATTTACAGACTAAACAATCATCGACCCGAGCGAGTCCGACTAGACATGGCGGCGGAGACGCAGGGCGAGTGCTACAAGGGCTTCCCGGCCGGCTACTGGTGCTGGTCGCGCTCGCTCCCGCACAGCCTCACCAAGCTCAACGAGGCCGAGGAGGTGGCCGCCATGCAGATATTCAAGGTAACACGAACATTTACAGACTAAACAAGCATCGACTTGAGCGAGTCCGACTAGACATGGCGGCGGAGACGCAGGGCGAGTGCTACAAGGGCTTCCCGGCCGGCTACTGGTGCTGGTCGCGCTCGCTCCCGCACAGCCTCACCAAGCTCAACGAGGCCGAGGAGGTGGCCGCCATGCAGATATTCAAGGTAACACGAACATTTACAGACTAAACAAGCATCGACTTGAGCGAGTCCGACTAGACATGGCGGCGGAGACGCAGGGCGAGTGCTACAAGGGCTTCCCGGCCGGCTACTGGTGCTGGTCGCGCTCGCTCCCGCACAGCCTCACCAAGCTCAACGAGGCCGAGGAGGTGGCCGCCATGCAGATATTCAAGGTAACACGAACATTTACAGACTAAACAAGCATCGACTTGAGCGAGTCCGACTAGACATGGCGGCGGAGACGCAGGGCGAGTGCTACAAGGGCTTCCCGGCCGGCTACTGGTGCTGGTCGCGCTCGCTCCCGCACAGCCTCACCAAGCTCAACGAGGCCGAGGAGGTGGCCGCCATGCAGATATTCAAGGTAACACGAACATTTACAGACTAAACAAGCATCGACTTGAGCGAGTCCGACTAGACATGGCGGCGGAGACGCAGGGCGAGTGCTACAAGGGCTTCCCGGCCGGCTACTGGTGCTGGTCGCGCTCGCTCCCGCACAGCCTCACCAAGCTCAACGAGGCCGAGGAGGTGGCCGCCATGCAGATATTCAAGGTAACACGAACATTTACAGACTAAACAAGCATCGACTTGAGCGAGTCCGACTAGACATGGCGGCGGAGACGCAGGGCGAGTGCTACAAGGGCTTCCCGGCCGGCTACTGGTGCTGGTCGCGCTCGCTCCCGCACAGCCTCACCAAGCTCAACGAGGCCGAGGAGGTGGCCGCCATGCAGATATTCAAGGTGACACCTGAACATTTACAGACTAAACAAGCATCGACTTGAGCGAGTCCGACTAGACATGGCGGCGGAGACGCAGGGCGAGTGCTACAAGGGCTTCCCGGCCGGCTACTGGTGCTGGTCGCGCTCGCTCCCGCACAGCCTCACCAAGCTCAACGAGGCCGAGGAGGTGGCCGCCATGCAGATATTCAAGGTGACACGTGATTTACACCGAAGTGTGATATCGATGGTTGTATGACTCAACCTTGTATGTCCAGGGTGTATGACTCAACCTCGTATAGGAAACGTATGTATTTTGTACAGAAATATATTTTTATGCTACAACCTCGTAAGCCATTATACGAGGTTGAGTCACACAGCCAGCTATATAGTTCGTATTCCATAAACCTGTTTGCTCAACTTAAGGTCTTCGCACACTATAACAACTCCACGCCAACGCGGCAGCTACTCGAGTCACACTCACGATGAGTAGTCAACTAGTTGATCCACCCAATGGTCACTAGTGGACAACGCGGCGTCAACGAGTGGGCAATGAAAATGGCTGCTCGTCACGTCAGTCGCAAACGCATAATCGTTGCGTGGATAACGTGTGGTCGTTGCGTGACTAACGGGTCGGGGTTGACCTTTAGTGTACGATGCGTAGGCCACTCGTCGTACACTACTTTAATATAATTTTTTGAAATTAAACCTTGAATATATTATACAGGGTTTAAATTTCAATGTAAACTTGAGTCGAGTGGGTGTGGAGTTGATATAGCGTGCGAAGACCTTTATCGGGTTTAACCACGCAACCCTCGATTCGATCACGGCTTTACACTGCTGTAGACACCTCATTGTCGTCCACTGCTGGACATAGGCTTCTCGCAGAGCATGTCATAAGGATAGATTATGCGCAACCGCATCCAGGTGGATACATATCTTGTGGAGGGCTTTCTCACGCTGCGTTGACCGCCACTCAAAAACTCGCTACTGTTCTTTGTGTAATAAAAAAAATAAAATATTTTAAAAATAAAAATAAAACCGCCTTCAAAAATTCGCCCGAACTAAAAAGTTAAAAATAATTTTGGTTCCTACTTCTTAGGATTTCCTACCCAAACCTTTAAACCTTTTACCCTATTCATTGAAATAAAACATTATGGCTAGGTACCCTACAGATTTCTTAGAAGTCGGTGCCAAGCCGAATACGTTCATAGGTATATATTAGATAGAGCTTTGTAACTTACTGTCACTCCGATTACGCTTTTATCAACAGAATGGTCTGCCTCAGTCATTTTCATGAAAGCATAACCGGAGTGACAGTATATTACAAAGCTCTATCAAATACATATAAGTACTCGCAAAGTGAACATATTTGGCTTGGCACCGACTTCTAAGAAATCTGTAGGGTACCTAGCCATAATGTTTTATTTCAATGAATAGGGTAAAAGGTTTAAAGGTTTGGGTAGGAAATCCTAAGAAGTAGGAACCAAAATTATTTTTAACTTTTTAGTTCGGGCGAATTTTTGAAGGCGGTTTTATTTTTATTTTTAAAATATTTTATTTTTTTGCTTTTTAGTAGTGTAAATATAAAATCGTTATTCAGTATGCTCTAAATACTTATAATTAGAATGTACTGCACTGTAGTAGGCCATAAAACCTGAACTGGCGAACTTATATGAATACAAAAACAATTTCAAAGGTAACAGACTTAGAATGCCAATATTATTTAAATAATCACTAACCGCTAACCGACATGTCATAACTACTAAGCAAACACTTGAATAGATCTCGAAAATGTATGACATTTGTTATATATACAAAGAATGATCCTCCAACCCCTAATCGTTAAGGAGTTATTCCTTTCCTCATCTGCTCACCAACATGAGACTATGACCACCTAAAGGCAAATACTCGAATAGCCTCCAAAATATATGAAATATGTTATATTTAAAGAATTATCCCCCAACTCCTAATCTCCAAGGAGTTGTACCTTACATCATCAGCTCACCAACATGAAAGGATGACCACCTAAAGGCAAATACTCAAATAGCTTCCAAAATACACGAAATATGTTATACTTAAAGAATTATCCCCCAACTCCTAATTGCTAAAGAGTTGTACCTTCCATCATCAGATCACCAACTTAAGATGTTCATGACTAGATGCAAATACTTGATTAGTCTTCGAAAATAAATGAAAAATGTCATGTGTGCCTACAACATTTGAAGAGTTCCCTCGATTTCTCCAGGATCCCATCATCAGATCTGGATTCGGTGACAATGGGACCAACTGGAAGGTATACCCTTTCAAACAAAAAAAGAATATTTGAAATCGGTCCACGCGTCTTCGAGTAATCGGGGAACATACATAAAAAAAAAAAAAAGATTTCGACGAATTGTTAACCTCCTCCTTTTTGAAGTCGGTTAAAAAAGCACACTGCCACTTCAGTTCAGCAATGAGCTACATCGCGACGACAACAACGTAAAAGGTGCAATCTGCGGTTGTTTTGTCATCGTAGTATCGTAGATAGCACTTTGCACGTTGTTTGTAGGGTTGAATCTGCTATGAAAAAAATCGCAGATTGCACCTTATACGTTGTTGTCGTCGATCATCGGTGAATCCTTATCAAGTCCACAATGTAATGTCTTAATGTAATTAAATTGTCGACAGGATATAATGAGCCACGCAGGCCTGAACACCAACGAGGGCAGCACAAGCAACCTAGCCAACAACAACAGCGTCAGCAGCCAAGAGAGCGACAGCGACGACCGCGTGGCACTAGCGCAGTCGCTGCTGCAGCGCTGCCTGCAGAAGGACACGCTGCTCAGCGAGCTGTACGTGCAGCTCATCAAGCAGTTGTGTGACAGCACGAGCTGGCAACAGCGAGAGCGACAGCGACGACCGCGTGGCACTAGCGCAGTCGCTGCTGCAGCGCTGCCTGCAGAAGGACACGCTGCTCAGCGAGCTGTACGTGCAGCTCATCAAGCAGGTGTGTGACACGAGCTGGCAACAGCAGGAGAGACAGCGACGACCGCGTGGCACTAGCGCAGTCGCTGCTGCAGCGCTGCCTGCAGAAGGACACGCTGCTCAGCGAGCTGTACGTGCAGCTCATCAAGCAGGTGTGTGACAGCACGAGCTGGCAACAGCGAGAGCGACAGCGACGACCGCGTGGCACTAGCGCAGTCGCTGCTGCAGCGCTGCCTGCAGAAGGACACGCTGCTCAGCGAGCTGTACGTGCAGCTCATCAAGCAGGTGTGTGACACGAGCTGGCAACAGCAGGAGAGACAGCGACGACCGCGTGGCACTAGCGCAGTCGCTGCTGCAGCGCTGCCTGCAGAAGGACACGCTGCTCAGCGAGCTGTACGTGCAGCTCATCAAGCAGGTGTGTGACACGAGCTGGCAACAGCAGGAGAGACAGCGACGACCGCGTGGCACTAGCGCAGTCGCTGCTGCAGCGCTGCCTGCAGAAGGACACGCTGCTCAGCGAGCTGTACGTGCAGCTCATCAAGCAGGTGTGTGACAGCACGAGCTGGCAACAGCAGGAGAGACTGCGACGACCGCGTGGCACTAGCGCAGTCGCTGCTGCAGCGCTGCCTGCAGAAGGACACGCTGCTCAGCGAGCTGTACGTGCAGCTCATCAAGCAGGTGTGTGACAGCACGAGCTGGCAACAGCAGGAGAGACAGCGACGACCGCGTGGCACTAGCGCAGTCGCTGCTGCAGCGCTGCCTGCAGAAGGACACGCTGCTCAGCGAGCTGTACGTGCAGCTCATCAAGCAGGTGTGTGACAGCACGAGCTGGCAACAGCAGGAGAGACAGCGACGACCGCGTGGCACTAGCGCAGTCGCTGCTGCAGCGCTGCCTGCAGAAGGACACGCTGCTCAGCGAGCTGTACGTGCAGCTCATCAAGCAGGTGTGTGACAGCACGAGCTGGCAACAGCAGGAGAGACAGCGACGACCGCGTGGCACTAGCGCAGTCGCTGCTGCAGCGCTGCCTGCAGAAGGACACGCTGCTCAGCGAGCTGTACGTGCAGCTCATCAAGCAGGTGTGTGACACGAGCTGGCAACAGCAGGAGAGACAGCGACGACCGCGTGGCACTAGCGCAGTCGCTGCTGCAGCGCTGCCTGCAGAAGGACACGCTGCTCAGCGAGCTGTACGTGCAGCTCATCAAGCAGGTGTGTGACACGAGCTGGCAACAGCAGGAGAGACAGCGACGACCGCGTGGCACTAGCGCAGTCGCTGCTGCAGCGCTGCCTGCAGAAGGACACGCTGCTCAGCGAGCTGTACGTGCAGCTCATCAAGCAGGTGTGTGACAGCACGAGCTGGCAACAGCAGGAGAGACAGCGACGACCGCGTGGCACTAGCGCAGTCGCTGCTGCAGCGCTGCCTGCAGAAGGACACGCTGCTCAGCGAGCTGTACGTGCAGCTCATCAAGCAGGTGTGTGACAGCACGAGCTGGCAACAGCAGGAGAGACAGCGACGACCGCGTGGCACTAGCGCAGTCGCTGCTGCAGCGCTGCCTGCAGAAGGACACGCTGCTCAGCGAGCTGTACGTGCAGCTCATCAAGCAGGTGTGTGACAGCACGAGCTGGCAACAGCAGGAGAGACAGCGACGACCGCGTGGCACTAGCGCAGTCGCTGCTGCAGCGCTGCCTGCAGAAGGACACGCTGCTCAGCGAGCTGTACGTGCAGCTCATCAAGCAGGTGTGTGACAGCACGAGCTGGCAACAGCAGGAGAGACTGCGACGACCGCGTGGCGCAATGCGGCGAATTTCGTGGAAGTAGACTGATTGATAAGACCGAAAGGGACAAACAATACTTGTACCTAACAATAGGCTTGCTAAGTTAGGAGATATTTATGAATAAGGAGGTTAATTGTTGCGGGTCATACAATCTCGAGCTATTTAATTAAAAACAACACTCGTTTGTACTAGTGGCTTTCCATTAACCCTTGTTACGTTCCAGACGACCGACCACCCGGAGCCGATGTCGCGTGTATCAGCGCGGCACTGGGCGCTACTGTGCGCCGCGGTGGGAGCCGCACTACCGCCCACCAAGCCGGTGCGGCGTCTACTGCTCGCGCATCTGCGGTACCGCGGCACGGCGCTGCACGCCGGCGAGGAGGGCAAGTTCGCGCGCCGGGCCGAGCAGGTCGGTCCACCATAGACTAACTACCCACCGAGCCGGTGCGGCGTCTACTGCTCGCGCATCTGCGGTACCGCGGCACGGCGCTGCACGCCGGCGAGGAGGGCAAGTTCGCGCGCCGGGCCGAGCAGGTCGGTCCACCATAGACTAACTACCCACCGAGCCGGTGCGGCGTCTACTGCTCGCGCATCTGCGGTACCGCGGCACGGCGCTGCACGCCGGCGAGGAGGGCAAGTTCGCGCGCCGGGCCGAGCAGGTCGGTCCACCATAGACTAACTACCCACCGAGCCGGTGCGGCGTCTACTGCTCGCGCATCTGCGGTACCGCGGCACGGCGCTGCACGCCGGCGAGGAGGGCAAGTTCGCGCGCCGGGCCGAGCAGGTCGGTCCACCATAGACTAACTACCCACCGAGCCGGTGCGGCGTCTACTGCTCGCGCATCTGCGGTACCGCGGCACGGCGCTGCACGCCGGCGAGGAGGGCAAGTTCGCGCGCCGGGCCGAGCAGGTCGGTCCACCATAGACTAACTACCCACCGAGCCGGTGCGGCGTCTACTGCTCGCGCATCTGCGGTACCGCGGCACGGCGCTGCACGCCGGCGAGGAGGGCAAGTTCGCGCGCCGGGCCGAGCAGGTCGGTCCACCATAGACTAACTACCCACCGAGCCGGTGCGGCGTCTACTGCTCGCGCATCTGCGGTACCGCGGCACGGCGCTGCACGCCGGCGAGGAGGGCAAGTTCGCGCGCCGGGCCGAGCAGGTCGGTCCACCATAGACTAACTACCCACCGAGCCGGTGCGGCGTCTACTGCTCGCGCATCTGCGGTACCGCGGCACGGCGCTGCACGCCGGCGAGGAGGGCAAGTTCGCGCGCCGGGCCGAGCAGGTCGGTCCACCATAGACTAACTACCCACCGAGCCGGTGCGGCGTCTACTGCTCGCGCATCTGCGGTACCGCGGCACGGCGCTGCACGCCGGCGAGGAGGGCAAGTTCGCGCGCCGGGCCGAGCAGGTCGGTCCACCATAGACTAACTACCCACCGAGCCGGTGCGGCGTCTACTGCTCGCGCATCTGCGGTACCGCGGCACGGCGCTGCACGCCGGCGAGGAGGGCAAGTTCGCGCGCCGGGCCGAGCAGGTCGGTCCACCATAGACTAACTACCCACCGAGCCGGTGCGGCGTCTACTGCTCGCGCATCTGCGGTACCGCGGCACGGCGCTGCACGCCGGCGAGGAGGGCAAGTTCGCGCGCCGGGCCGAGCAGGTCGGTCCACCATAGACTAATAGGCATGATGAAAAGATGCTAATTTGACTTGCCAGTCAAGTCAAATTAGCATCTTTTTTCGAACTGTCAAAACTATCACCACTATGGAATTTTATATGAAATACTCAAAAGTGACGTCACGTTTGAGTACTGCCAAATGACCTACTCTTTTAAGTTCATTTCAATTTATTAAATAGAAGTTCTGTACAAAAATTACTCCAATCTACATCTAAGTAATCATTTCTTCATGTATTATGTCGTGCATAATGTTAAATAATTTATTCTAACTAGAGTCATCATCCCTATTCAAAGGCCTGAGTAGACGCTCGAGCGAGGCGTGTGGCGAGGCGTCGATGATAAACAAAGACAAACGTATGCGCGTGGTCTGAATGCACGCTGTCGAATTCCCTTGGACGCTTGACGTGCCGCTGCCCGCCCCGCTCGACGCTCGCCACTCAGGCCTTATACTAACTTATAGGTAGACATTGCATAAGGAGTATATTCCTGCTCATACTCTTACAGGTAAAATACAGTGGTTTATCAATAACCGGATCGAAACTGAAGGGATAGCCTCGCAGCAGACTTGCCGCGCGTAGCAACTCGGTCAGTGCGGAGCCGTATGCCTCGGCCGAAGCATACGGTTATTGTGCTTTCGCCTCAAGCGAAAATATTTCGTTGAATGTAACTACCGATTGTTACTTCAAATTGTATCTTCATGGTTTGGTCTCCACAATTACATACTACCATTTTCCAGGAAACGTACTGAACTAAGTGAATAATTTCGAATCTTAATTCATTCATGCTTTACTGTATACCTCCTCATTGGGGATTACTTACTGTGTTTATTGTGTTAATAATAAAATGTATAACAGATCAACGATCAACTGAAATAAAAATGAAACTATCTTACAATATCAATATGGAATTCTTAGCTCTTGCAACAATTGGTCCTTTTTAAATTTAAAACATTACTGTTTCATAGGTGGCGCTAAGCATAGCACAAGTGCCTCGTCGCGCGGCCGCTCCCTCCAAAGAAGAATTACTCTGCGCAGCGGCGCGAAGGCCGTTACACGTACGAGTGCTACTGTTAGACGGCAAGCAACTAGGACTGGTGTTCGGACCCGCCGCCACTGCCGACCATCTCGTGGCGATGCTGCGAGAGAAGATCGGGCTTAGTGAAGCGGCTACCGGTGAGTTTTATCCTTCTGCTTCGGAAAAAAGGAAGATAGCCTTTACGCATAGCGCGTGTTCTAAAAGAGTTACTACGCGATGATGCGAAGGCCGTTAGACGTGCTAGTGGTACTGTTAGACGGCAAGCAACTGGGACTGGTGTTCGGACCCGCCGCCACTGCCGACCATCTCGTGGCGATGCTGCGAGAGAAGATCGGGCTTAGTGAAGCGGCTACCGGTGAGTTTTATCCTTCTGCTTCGGTATTGTCCGAAAAAAAGGAAGGTAGGCGCTAAGCATAGCGTAAGTCACTAAAGAAAAAGCTTCTCTAAAGAATAATTCCTACGCGGTGGCGTGGAAGCACGTCCGAGTGAATTAGGACTGGTGTTTGAGCCGACAGCTGTTACGAATCTACCTGTAATAGGTCTTATACGCGATGGGATCAAACTGTCAACCGTCGTCTGTTTTTATATCAACTCAATCAAGGATACGATGGTTGGCGATTGGACCCTATCGTATAGAATGCCTATACATAGTGTATTAATGTTTCACCTTATTAAACGATGTGCAGCTGTTGACTGTTTCTATGCAACTATGAGAAAACGCTGCACGTGACTGGCGCACAGGGTGCGGGCTAGCTCCAATGGTATCCTGAGGGCATTTGCGGAGAGGTTTGATTGTCAGTATGTAAATCATTGTCATATGATTCATGTACTGACAGCCAAGCCTTACTAAGTGCTGTCGTCAGTATTTTATCCTCCTGCCGCCCAGACAGTAATATTTGCGAACGAAATTTGGATTGACATTGTAGGAAATAGAGTAAAATTTATTTTGTTTCAGGAGACCTTTTTATAGATCTCTGGGTGGCTAGAGTAGAGGGTATATTTGCTAATTTCAGGCTAATAAATTGTTACTAACTTTAATATGATCCTTGTTGGTCGAAATAATATATGTTTGAATTTGTATTAACGTAGTATGTTTGTTTTGCTGTCCCATATAAATAATGTAAAATGTGCAGGATACGCGCTATACGAAGTGTGCGCGAACTCGACGCCAGCGGGCGCGGGCGAGCGCGCGCTGGGCGGCACGGAGCGCGTCGGCGACGTGCTGGCGCGCTGGGAGAAGGCCGGCGCCACCGCCGCGGCCTGCAGGTCAGTGCACACCTGTACACACCCGTGCCAAGTGTGCGGACTCGACGCCGGCGGGCGCGGGCGAGCGCGCGCTGGGCGGCACGGAGCGCGTCGGCGACGTGCTGGCGCGCTGGGAGAAGGCCGGCGCCACCGCCGCGGCCTGCAGGTCAGTGCACACCTGTACACACCCGTGCCAAGTGTGCGGACTCGACGCCGGCGGGCGCGGGCGAGCGCGCGCTGGGCGGCACGGAGCGCGTCGGCGACGTGCTGGCGCGCTGGGAGAAGGCCGGCGCCACCGCCGCGGCCTGCAGGTCAGTGCACACCTGTACACACCCGTGCCAAGTGTGCGGACTCGACGCCGGCGGGCGCGGGCGAGCGCGCGCTGGGCGGCACGGAGCGCGTCGGCGACGTGCTGGCGCGCTGGGAGAAGGCCGGCGCCACCGCCGCGGCCTGCAGGTCAGTGCACACCTGTACACACCCGTGCCAAGTGTGCGGACTCGACGCCGGCGGGCGCGGGCGAGCGCGCGCTGGGCGGCACGGAGCGCGTCGGCGACGTGCTGGCGCGCTGGGAGAAGGCCGGCGCCACCGCCGCGGCCTGCAGGTCAGTGCACACCTGTACACACCCGTGCCAAGTGTGCGGACTCGACGCCGGCGGGCGCGGGCGAGCGCGCGCTGGGCGGCACGGAGCGCGTCGGCGACGTGCTGGCGCGCTGGGAGAAGGCCGGCGCCACCGCCGCGGCCTGCAGGTCAGTGCACACCTGTACACACCCGTGCCAAGTGTGCGGACTCGACGCCGGCGGGCGCGGGCGAGCGCGCGCTGGGCGGCACGGAGCGCGTCGGCGACGTGCTGGCGCGCTGGGAGAAGGCCGGCGCCACCGCCGCGGCCTGCAGGTCAGTGCACACCTGTCCACACCCGTGCCAAGTGTGCGGACTCGGCACGCAGCGGTCATCTACCTTAGTGTAGGGCCTGAGTGGCGAGCGTCGAGCGGCGCGTCCGGCGGGGTTGACTGTTTGGTGCAAACCATCGGTATTTCTCAGAGCTTAAATGGACATCTCATTCATCTGGTCACGTTTTTTTGGAAGTGGCTACATCTTTTGGTATCATTTTCGGTCGTCAGATACAGCACCCATTTCTGTATAAGACAACCAAAGCCAACCTCAAATCATTCAGCCACTTCCAAAAAAACGTGACCAGATGAATGAGATGTCCGTTTACACTCTGAGAAATGCCCCTTAACTCTTCAGTCTTCATAACTGATTTAAATGTCAAGGGGGAAATAAAACGAAACTTCAATTGCTTAATTTTCTCTTTATCATTATTTAAAATGTTATATCGTTGGATATGACCAATCGCAAACTAGCTAGACAACATTCCGTCTTTTTTAATTGTATATATTTTCTAAACAGACTAGTATTCAAGAAACGTCTATTCCTGGGCGAGCGACCCCTACACACGGCGTGCGCTGCGGAAATGGAATTATTGTACTACCAAGTGCTACACTCTATACGGCATGATCGTTTGCCTATCGAGACTGACGAGGCGGTGAGTCGTAATTTGTTATTAATAAAAAAAACATTTATTTTATTTCAGTGTGTGTGAACGTGTTAAAATTGTGCGGGTCTTAGATTTTAAAATTGGCGAATATCCTCTGTGGCTGAACAAGTCGGCCTAAAAATATTAGCGAATATTAGCGAAATTAATGTTTATCCATTGTCTACAAACTTTTGTCTCTTTTATGAGAATCCAAGGCAATGAAATAAAAAAAAGCATGCAGTACACACACCGTTTAGTTCGATACATACCGGACACGGAATCGAATCTAATAAGGGCTTGTCCATTAATCACGTCATACGATTTTCGCCTGTTTTAGACCAAATGGTGATATTTGGTGATATTTTCTGGACCAGCCCCCCCCCCCCACCCCCTCCTAGCCAATATGACGTGTAATTTCTTGCCAACTTAAGTAGTGCTTTTCATAACACTTGAATTTACGTACTTTTTTGCCAACTACGAGGTAAGTGTTCGCGAAGTTTTAAAAGTTAGTGTTTTATAAAAAAGTAAAGATTTTTTTAATGGTTATAATGCTGTTTAGCAGCTTCGAGTGTAACAAAAAATTACACGTGATTTGTCCGTTGACCCCCCCCCTCCCCTATGGTGATAATTGGTGATTTTTCCTTGATTGATGTGATTAATGGACAAGCCCTATTTGAAGTGTCGGGATATAAAACGAATTACCCTTATCAAGAATCATTATTCCGGGCCTAACCTAAATCCCCTCACAGGTGATGGTAGCAGCGCTCCACGCGCAAGTGGTCGGCGGCGAATGCGCGGGCGGCGGCGAAGAGTGCGCCGCGGCCGCCGCCGCCGTGCTGCCCGCGCGCATCGCGCTACCCGCGCCCGCCGTTCGCTTACACCATCTGGCATTGAGGGGAACCCCGCCCCATGCGGCTATGCAGCGGGCGTTGACGCTCGCTAGCTCCTGGCCGCTCACCAGGGCGACCATCTTTGATGTCATGGTGAGTGACAAACGACGATCGCGGAGTGTCAGCGCGCCTTGCGTTACTCTCTCTCGTTGTATAGCTACACCATCTGGCGCTGCGGGGCACCCCGCCCCATGCGGCTATGCAGCGGGCGTTGACGCTCGCTAGCTCCTGGCCGCTTACCAGGGCGACCATCTTTGATGTCATGGTGAGTGACAAATGAAGATCGCGAGAGCGGGTGTCAGCGCGCCTTGCGTTACTCTATCCCGTTGTATAGCTACACCATCTGGCATTGAGGGGAACTCCGCCCCATGCAGCTATGCAGCGGGCGTTGACGCTCGCTAGCTCCTGGCCGCTCACCAGGGCGACCATCTTTGATGTCATGGTGAGTGACAAATGACGATCGCGAGAGCGGGTGTCAGCGCGCCTTGCGTTACTCTCTCTCGTTGTATAGCTACACCATCTGGCATTGAGGGGCACCCCGCCCCATGCCGCTATGCAGCGGGCGTTGACGCTCGCTAGCTCCTGGCCGCTCACCAGGGCGACCATCTTTGATGTCATGGTGAGTGACAAACGACGATCGCGAGAGCGGGATGTCAGCGCGCATCGCGCTACCCGCGCCCGCCGTTCGCTTACACCATCTGGCGCTGAGGGGAACCCCGCCCCATGCGGCTATGCAGCGGGCGTTGACGCTCGCTAGCTCCTGGCCGCTTACGAGGGCGACCATCTTTGATGTCATGGTGAGTGACAAATGACGATCGCGAGAGCGGCTGTCAGCGCGCCTTGCGTTACTCTCTCCCGTTGTATAGCTACACCATCTGGCATTGAGGGGCACCCCGCCCCATGCGGCTATGCAGCGGGCGTTGACGCTCGCTAGCTCCTGGCCGCTTACGAGGGCGACCATCTTTGATGTCATGGTGAGTGACAAATGACGATCGCGAGAGCGGGTGCCCGCGCCCGCCGTTCGCTTACACCATCTGGCACTGAGGGGAACTCCGCCCCATGCGGCTATGCAGCGGGCGTTGACGCTCGCTAGCTCCTGGCCTCTCACCAGGGCGACCATCTTTGATGTCATGGTGAGTGACAAACGACGATCGCGAGAGCGGGTGTCAGCGCGCATCGCGCTACCCGCTCCCGCTGTTCGCTTACACCATCTGGCATTGAGGGGAACTCCGCCCCATGCCGCTATGCAGCGGGCGTTGACGCTCGCTAGCTCCTGGCCGCTTACCAGGGCGACCATCTTTGATGTCATGGTGAGTGACAAACGACGATCGCGAGAGCGGGTGTCAGCGCGCCTTGCGTTACTCTCTCCCGTTGTATAGCTACACCATCTAGCACTGCGAGGCACCCCGCCCCATGCGGCTATGCAGCGGGCGTTGACGCTGGCTAGCTCCTGGCCGCTCACCAGGGCGACCATCTTTGATGTCATGGTGAGTGACAAACGACGATCACAAAAGCGGGATCAGAGCGCGCATCGCGCTACCCGCGCCCGCCGTTCGCTTACACCATCTGGCATTGAGAGGAACTCCGCCCCATGCGGCTATGCAGCGGGCGTTGACGCTCGCTAGCTCCTGGCCGCTTACCAGGGCGACCATCTTTGATGTCATGGTGAGTAACAAACGACGATCAGCCAGAGCGCGGTGGGTGTCAGCGCGCATCGCTTTACTCATTCCCGCTGTATAGCTACACTATCTAGCACTGCGGGGAACTCCGCCCCATGCGGCTATGCAGCGGGCGTTGACGCTCGCTAGCTCCTGGCCGCTTACTAGGGCGACCATCTTTGATGTCATGGTGAGTGACAAATGACGATCACAAAAGCGGGATTAGACCGCGCATCGCGCTACCCGCGCCCGCCGTTCGCTTACACCATCTGGCATTGAGAGGAACTCCGCCCCATGCGGCTATGCAGCGGGCGTTGACGCTCGCTAGCTCCTGGCCGCTCACCAGGGCGACCATCTTTGATGTCATGGTGAGTGACAAACGACGATCGCGAGAGCGGGTGTCAGCGCGACTTGCGTTACTCTCTCCCGTTGTATAGCTACACCATCTAGCACTGCGAGGCGCCCCGACCCATGCCGCTATGCAGCGGGCGTTGACGCTCGCTAGCTCTTGGCCGCTTACCAGGGCGACCATCTTTGATGTCATGGTGAGTAACAAACGACGAGCGGGTGTCAGCGCGCCTTGCGTTACTCTCTCCCGTTGTATAGCTACACCATCTAGCACTGCGAGGCACCCCGCCCCATGCGGCTATGCAGCGGGCGTTGACGCTGGCTAACTCCTGGCCGCTTACCAGGGCGACCATCTTTGACGTCATGGTGAGTAACAAACGACGATCGCGAGAGCGGGTGTCAGCGTGCCTTGCGTTACTCTCTCCCGTTGTATAGCTACACCATCTAGCACTGCGGGGCACCCCGCCCCATGCGGCTATGCAGCGGGCGTTGACGCTGGCTAACTCCTGGCCGCTTACCAGGGCGACCATCTTTGATGTCATGGTGAGTAGTGTTAACTACTCCCATTGATCGACTACTTATTAGCCGTGTGGTGACGGCAGTAAGAATACCTTTGTCACCACCCTAACTCCTCCTGCGAGTGTCGTAAGAGTCGACTAAATGATTGAAGTGTCACTTACCATTATTTAATAAAAGATTGTTGATGGGTAGCAGCGTCTTCATAGTGGACACATTACTGCGATCGCCAATCCGCTTGCCCAGCGTGGCAATTATGGGCATTTACCTCCTAATGCGTCTATACGCATAGTTAAATAGGAGAGGCCTACGTCCAGAGGCTTATTTCTCGAAAGCTTGTAACTTGTAATACAAGCGGAAGTTCTTATCTAATTTAATAGTGTTAAAAAGAGAATTCCACTTGTAATTACAAGTTACAAGCGTTCGAGAAATGGCCTCCAGCAGTGGACTATCATAGACTGATGATGATGATGATGACTGATCGACTACACCACTTAGCGCTACGGGAGATCCTACCTTATGCGGCATATTTTAAAACTACCGATTTACTAATCAACTGTAGTGGTATGTAGCTAGCTACATATAGTAAGTTAAGCACGCTATACAGCGTGTTTTTCTTCATATGCTATAACTTTAAGGGAAATTTATTTAGGTCAAATATAATTAATTTCTCTAAGAAACTAGTGTTTTAACTCTTACCGTTATTGAGTTATTAAAAAAATAAGTTTAATCACTGAACATGTGTATTGCAACCTTTATTACATTCTAATGTTACTTATTTTGACATGTGCCGTCAGTCACCTGAGGTTAACTTTTATTTTATTCTTAAGGTTCTCTCACACTTACCATTTCATTTATTATGTATGAAAACAAAAAAAAATATTTTTTATCGAATTTTTCAAAAGCCGATATACCAGACAACTTCTATTAATGGCCCAAGTAACCTGTCTAATTTATCGCAAATCGAAACGAACACCCTGTATAGTAGGTTAAGCATAAATATAGTTTTAGTACCTAAGCGACTCGATGTAAGGCAGTCATTAAAGAAACGTAAAGCCGACACGTCGTTTGACTTAATATCCCGCTGCCGCCTGACCCCGACATTCTACAACGAAACGCCTTTTTTTCCAGCAATCGTTCACATCGAACTGGCCGCGCGCGCTCTGGCTAGCAGTGGACGCCCGCGGGCTGACGCTGCTGCGGCGCGGCTCCCGCGCGGCGCTGGTGTCGCACGACCACGACCAGCTGCTAGCAGTATCGCCCGCGCCGCGAGCGCTGCTGCTCGTCACGCGCGCTGAGCGCAAGCACGCCAAGCTGGTACTGTCCACCGACCAGGTACTGCACACAGTTTTACCCTCATCACTCGATACAATCGAACTGTCCGCGCGCTCTGGCTAGCAGTAGACGCTCGCGGGCTGACGCTGCTGCGGCGCGGCTCCCGCGCGGCGCTGGTGTCGCACGACCGGGTCATTGTCAGTCCGCAAAACAAAAGTTGTCCACTCGGTGATCAAAAGTTAACAGCTTTTATAAACATACGTTGCGATTTGATTGCATAGAACTATAGACCGGGGAACCTAGTTGTACTATAAATTGTTTTATCCCAAAATTAGTACAGGAATTCCTTAACTTTAGGTATGTCCACCGAAAAGACGATAACCTAAATCTGACAATGACCCGACCACGACCAGCTGCTGGCCGTGTCGCCCGCGCCGCGAGCGCTGCTGCTCGTCACGCGGGCTGAACGCAAGCATGCGAAACTCGTGCTGTCCACCGACCAGGTACTGCACACAGTTTTACCCTCCTCATTCGATACGATAGAACTGGCCGCGCGCGTGGCTAGCCGTAGACGCGCGCGGGCTGACGCTGCTACGACGCGGCTCCCGCGCGGCGCTGGTGTCGCACGACCACGACCAGCTGCTAGCAGTATCGCCCGCGCCGCGAGCGCTGCTGCTCGTCACGCGGGCTGAACGCAAGCACGCCAAACTCGTGCTGTCCACCGACCAGGTACTACAGTTTTACCCTCATCATTCGATACACATCGAACTGGCCGCGCGCTCTGGCTAGCAGTGGACGCCCGCGGGCTGACGCTGCTGCGACGCGGCTCCCGCGCGGCGCTGGTGTCGCACGACCACGACCAGCTGCTAGCAGTATCGCCCGCGCCGCGAGCGCTGCTGCTCGTCACGCGCGCTGAGCGCAAGCATGCCAAGCTCGTGCTGTCCACCGACCAGGTACTGCACAGTTTTACCCTCCTCATCATTCGATACGATAGAACTGGCCGCGCGCGCTCTGGCTAGCAATGGACGCCCGCGGGCTGACGCTGCTGCGGCGCGGCTCCCGCGCGGCGCTGGGTGCTTAGCCAAGTTGCCAATCGCTAGCGCCTGCTAGCGCAACGTAGTTTTCCCTCTTTGTCGCACTAATATGAAGGAGTGACAGAGAGGGAAAACGACGATGCGCTAGCAAGCGCTAGCGATTGGCAACTTGGCTAAGCATCCTGGTGTCGCACGACCACGACCAGCTGCTAGCAGTATCGCCCGCGCCGCGAGCGCTGCTGCTCGTCACGCGGGCTGAACGCAAGCACGCCAAACTCGTGCTGTCCACCGACCAGGTACAGTTTCTCCTCATTACTCAAGGCCGTGTGGTGACGGCAGTAAGAGGGCATTTCTCAGAGTGTAAATGGACATCTCATTCATCTGGTCACGTTTTTTTGGAAGTGGCTGAATGATTTGAGATTGGCTTTGGTTGTCTTATAGAGAAATGGGTGCTGTATTTGACGACCGAAAATGATACCAAAAGATGTAACCACTTCCAAAAACACGTGACCAGATGAATGAGATGTCCATTTAAGCTCTGAGAAATACCCAAGAATACATTTGTCACCACCCCAACTCCTCCTGCGGGTGTCGTAAGAACTGGCCGCGCGCGCTCTGGCTAGCAGTGGACGCCCGCGGGCTGACGCTGCTGCGACGCGGCTCCCGCGCGGCGCTGGTGTCGCACGACCACGACCAGCTGCTAGCAGTATCGCCCGCGCCGCGAGCGCTGCTGCTCGTCACGCGCGCCGAACGCAAGCACGCTAAACTCGTGCTGTCCACCGACCAGGTACTGCACACAGTTTTACCCTCCTCAATACAATCAAACTGGCCGCGCGCGCTCTGGCTAGCAGTGGACGCCCGCGGGCTGACGCTGCTACGACGCGGCTCCCGCGCGGCGCTGGTGTCGCACGACCACGACCAGCTGCTAGCAGTATCGCCCGCGCCGCGAGCGCTGCTGCTCGTCACGCGGGCTGAGCGCAAGCACGCTAAACTCGTGCTGTCTACCGACCAGGTACTGCATAGTTTTACCCTCCTCATCATTCGATACACATCGAACTGGCCGCGCGCGCTCTGGCTAGCAGTGGACGCCCGCGGGCTGACGCTGCTGCGACGCGGCTCCCGCGCGGCGCTGGTGTCGCACGACCACGACCAGCTGCTAGCAGTATCGCCCGCGCCGCGAGCGCTGCTTCTCGTCACGCGAGCTGAGCGCAAGCACGCTAAACTCGTGCTGTCCACCGACCAGGTACAGTTGTTCTCCTCATTACAATTTAGCGAACGATTTAACGGTGACCGGTGATCTGATGGATGTTATCCTAAGGCCCAGCACACACGGTGAAACGCAACTGCAACGAAACTGCAACTACTAGTTACTTTTGAGTTTCATTTGAGTTTATTCGTATTATGCCATAGATGCCTTTGAGAAACAACACACGACGCAACTAGTTTGAAATCGGTTTGAAACGCGTTGCAGATCAATTGCTTTGAATCCAGCGTGCAGGAAACTCGTTTCGGATTTCGCGTCTTTTCTGTTCGACAAAATGGCTGACGATGAAAATAAAAGTATTCAATTTGTATTGGAAGTCGAGAAACATCCTTGGTTGTACAATACAACACTTTCTGGCTATTTTCGCAGGAATGAGACTGATAAAGCATGGGCTGTAATTGGAAAAATAATGAATATGATAGGTGAGTTGATAATTTTGTTTATTTAATTATTCTTAAATACAATAAGCCGTTGGGCACGTCTATCTGGTCTCAAAATCGGAATGATTGTGACTAATTTCATCACATTTAGGTTGCGGCGTGTGTGGAAAACGTTTGAAACTGGTTTCAAACCTATAATTTCAAAAGAGTTTCGTTACAGTTGCGTTTCACCGTGTGTGCTGGGCCTTAATCTGCATTGTGACCGGTCGATGTAACGATACCTGAGTGCGTAGCCAAGTTGCTAATAGCTAACGCTCAGTAGCATATTATAGTTTTATCTCTCTGCGATTCTTTGTCATTAGTGCGATAATAGTACATTACAATACAAGTGTAATACTTACTTCCTTCGATCGTGCTTTAAAGTATCGTAATGTCACGTATAATCTTTTCAATTCGTAACTCGTGTCGATTTAAAGCACTCCCTTCGGTCGTTCTTTAATTTATCGCCACTCCTTTGGAACTTCCGTTTTTTTTGCACTTGTAGTGTACTATTCGAGGGCATTTCTCCGAGCGTTTCAACCGCCGTGATTTCGGTGGCAGCCTTATCACATGAATCCCGTGAGAGATGCAAGAAATTTTAGATATATTGGTATACGTAGTTTACAACTACCAAGATATCCAAAAAATGGCAAATCCACGGCGATTATAACGCTCGGAGAAATGCCCTCGATTCGTTTACGATTGAGCGTAGGTGATTGGCATCTCGACTACGCACCCCACTAGAGCAATGGCTCATGGCGTCATAGTCTACTCAATGGAGTAAACAATATTTTTTAGTACAGATGGTGTACTTTTTAGGCTCTAGTGCGAGAAGTCATTTTACATCAGGTCAAAAACTTCGGAGGGCCATCTGTACTAAAAAACGTCGGACGAGACACGTGCAAAAACGAAATTCGTAACTCGTGTCGATTTAAAACATCGCCACTCGTTTCGAATTCCATGTTTTTCGCACATGTGTCGTAATGTACTATTCTCCTGCAGGCGTACCAGATAGCGACGCTAATAAAGGACTACATCGAGGCGGTGCGCGGCCCCGTGTCGCCGGCCGTGCCGCCGCCCGCCGACCCGTGCGGCGCCGCCGCGCGCGCGCCCGCCTCGTGACACCCGCCCTCCTAGTGCCAGTGCTTCCACGTCCGCCAGTGAGCTGATGGCCTGAGCGGTCGTAGGCCGGCCCAAAACTGTAAACTGTGAGGACTTCGCTCGCTGAGCGCTCGGGAATACCGTCCCGGGCATCTGCCATTTAAAGCCGCGTATCCGGGTCAAACGCAAACGGAGTCTTTCCGGTGGACAATCTAAAAGTTAAGGCCTATAAAGCTTGATTTTCTTATGAAAGAGCCTTATCTTCATTAAGATGTACTCCTTTTTCATTGCGTTGTATAATAAAAATCATTACTACCTGTCCACAGGCTGTTAACTATCGACCACAGGAAAGAAAAGTGCGTGTTCAGCTGAACTGTAGAGCCCCTCTTTCCTGTGGCCAATAGTAAGCAACTGGTAGGAGTGTAGTCGTGATTTTTATCATACAATTCAATAGGAAAGGAGTGCCTTTAAATGATAATAAGGGTTTAATGAGAAAATTAACTCTCATAGCCCTTAACTTTTAAAATGTCCACCCATGATTTTAAGTTTGACCCATCCACTAGAGGCAACCTCGGGGCGAGCGGCTGCCTCACTCCGAGGCTGCGCAAGTGGAGACGCTGCCTCAACCTGAGGCACGCCGCGACGCGAGGCATATTCGTCGCCGCGAGCCGAGCCATATTTTGTCGGTCTCTGTGCCGTGCTCTAAGGCGCCTCAGTCCGAGCCGTGTGTTTAGAGACGGTCGCTCGTGAGGCAACAGCTACGGATCAAGCTGAGGCGACACGCCTCGAGCTGATCCGTAGCTGTTGCTTTAGAGCGAGCAGCCTCAAACTGAGGCTATTTGCTTCAAGTCGAGGCCGCTCGACCCGAGGCTGCCTCTAGTGGATACGAAGCTTAACCGTCGCACGCGTCCGCGCCAGTTACCGCTGTTGCTGGGCAAACGGCGTCAGCCAGCGGAGACACGCTTATTCATAAACGTCCATCGCCCAATGTAATTCAAATCGACTTGTCAGAAGAAAAGGTAGCAAATTTGAAAAGTGTAAAGTTTAAATGCAGGCAATATGTATTTCGCACCATTTTTACTGACAATTTTGATTGCTAAACTTGAGTTAACCTAGTAAAGCCCAATGTGTATTACAATGGACAAAACCTTAATGAAATGTATACCTTATAAACTCGATAAACTAACATTTCCTTTGATTAATTTTGCAAACTAAACGCAGGTTCAAAATATGATTTAAAGAAAATAGTTAAGGGGGCATTACGAGGTTAACACACGTCACTTTTTCACATGTTTGTCAAATTAACGCGTAAAGACAAAACGTGTATTGACTAATCGAAAAATTATGGATGTTTATAAATAAACGGGCAGGGCACGAGCGGCGAGCGTCCGGCAGTACATTTGAACACGGCGACGATTCGCATACTCGTTGCACTTGCACATGGACGTCCCGGTCGAGCGTTCACTCAGTTTGCACACTGACAAGTCACAACTTATACAGAAATTCTCTTCCAAATAAGAGGATTTGAAAATCTTAAGTTATTGTAATGAGTTGTGGGTTGTTACAATGGGCCTCTTATCGCCTTGCGATAGTCTACGAGTGGTCAGTTGAATGTTGAAGTTGAACGGGCGGGTTTCGGTTTGGCTAATCGCTGATACAGTATTAACACTTTTATAAGTACACAATGTTCTTTGATCTACTTCATAAACAGTGTCAGACTATATACTTTCCTTTGGCAGAATTAAACAAATCTATTAGTCAAAAGAATTGAAATGGAAGTGTGCTTACACGACATGTAATTCAGAATATCATACCCACCGATTTAAAAAATCCTTCTTATTATTTTTCCTTCTAATCGTGTATTCTAATAATATGATTTTCGTCATTTGGATAACCGAACTCTAATGGTAGGTACTTAAATTAGTGAATCAACTGTGCACGATATTTCAAAAGACGTTGAGGCAAATTTTCTCGAAAGATGAGCTTCCAATTTCTGCGTCATTGTTGTCTTAGTCTTCCTTTATTTACCGTGATATTGGAATATCGTGTTGTTTCGACAGCCAAACCCTACAAACCCCGACTTAGCGCTGGATTTCTAAATTAGCTAAGTTGGAAACGACTCCTAGTTTAATGGCCATTAGTTAAGATATGAAATATTAGGCTAAACTGACTTGGAGTCGTTTCGCTCGTGAGGACCGGAGAAGTAAGCTATGAAGGAGAAGTAAATGTCGATCTCACTCGTGAACGAAAATGAAATTAAATCCTTCTTGCTATAGCAGAAGATTTGAACAACAATAATGTTGAAAAATATATACGATTGGCATAATCTATAGCTTTATTTTTTTATTATTTAATGGAAAGCATATCAATGAAACAGTGTACAGTCCGCATTTACTTCAGATCACAGCAGGCAGGTACAGTGGTGTTCGGTTTCGAGTGTCAGGATGGACGATTTCAGTTACCAGAAGACGGGGAAGCAAACGAAATTAATAAATAATAATAGTTCACAGTATGTACAATCTAAACTAATATGTTAGCTGTTAATTTACCCACACTCGCTCAGTTAATGACATGCTACCCTAAGTTTAGAAGGTCCCTTCTTACTGTTAAACTAAGAAGTATGGGTAAATTAATTTAATCATCACAAGAATTGAATCTGAAAAATAAAATAATAATCATATTCCACTTTTATCAATTTCATAACATTAAGCTGCCAGTATTAGTGCTGTTAAATTAAAGGTGTTATTAATGTTGCAGTATAGACTTACTGAGTGTTAAGAATTATATTCAAAAGTTAATAGATAGCGTAACGATAATCTAATCTATCCCTTCTCTGTGGTTAACTGTAAGCAGCTCGTATCGACATCTTACTCTTTGGCTAATATACTTATACTGTGCATTTTGTGACCTAGTTAAATATACATTTAAATGAATAATATTGCTCGTTGATATAGTTGCTCACGTAACGGTACAGACGCTTCAATTTTACTCAATGGTTCGTAAAGCGTCTCTCAATTGTAGTAGGTAAAATTAGATGTAATAAGGCCACGAAATGTACTCCATAAGTGAAGTAATCACCAACATTGGTTAGCAAACTAAGAAGCAGGTGTATCAATTTTAAATTCCAAATGGAATCAAATTTAGCTATATACATTAACCTTTAGCTTAAATTCTAGCTAATCAATGGTGTTTTAAAACTAACATTGTCTATGATTAAGTAAATGTTGATGCTAGCTAGTATAACCTTCCTAATATAACCCGACCCACAGAAACCTCCTACATGATACGTCGATGTAATATAGCAAGGTAGTTCTCACCTCTTATCATATCATATTATATTTGAGAATATTCTGCCTTTTAGTGTAATCTATCACACACGAGTTAGATGATGTCTTAAACTCTTAAATTCCAATGCTGCTGTAGTGAAAACTTGCATCCACATTTCAAATGAAATCATTCCTTATTAATTCATATGTCAATAGCAAAAATATTTTTTTAAGGAAAAACGTTTCTCACTATTTGCAAAATAGCATTGGATGAATGACGTATTGTCTACTCTACGCTAATACGTCAAATATTAAACGGTTCTATGTTACATTTTCGGGATAATTAAATAGAATAGAATAGAAAATAATTGAGCTGTGTCAGTGTGGCAATGTTCAAATTTCAAGTTGGTATAAGTGCAACATAGAACCTTACAATATTGGGGCAGCGAATAAACACAGTAATGATGGCTACACTAAAAAACAAAGTGTTCGTTCTACACATACCATTAGCATACTTTTTAGAATCTACTGTCCTACACACTTATTACACTAGAATACACTGTGAAATAATTTACCATTGAGATGAAATTATTCGATAACTAAGTATTCTTGGTTTCTGTCAATAGACAACGCCATAAAACCACGAAGGAACATCGTGCGACATGATCACATTGATCAGGCCGCGTCTGTAGAACTCAGTCTAAAGAAAAGTGTCATCGATACAAAATAAAGGCTGGTAACTAATTATGTGCGATAGATTTCACAAATACTTTAAAATAACTTATATAAGGTAAACGTACGAGTGCTAGTCGCTGACCTAATGCTTGGCACTTTCAACCGTACATCTGAATAGTATCAACAATTGGGTGTCATCTATTGAGGACTCAGGTGTCAAGTACTCGTACGTTTACATTACTTATGAACTGGACCGTATGTAATGATATTTCATTATACGCCCTGTATGCCGACTATACTAAGGCAATTGAATGTTAAAATTGCTCTACTATTGAATCCACAATGTAATAGAATAGACGATTAGGTATATATTTGCATAAATTATTTTTCCTAGACGTTTGTGTTGTGCCTTTAAAAAGCAAGAATAATGATGCTAATATCAACCTAGATTCCACCATCAGTTATGTGATGTAAGTAGCCATTATTCTTAGCGTCTTATATTCAGTGAGCGACTTGTGCAAATCTATTGTAACTGCGAGATAATTACTTATTGTTTACAAATTATATAGCATCATCTATTATATACTATACTAATATGCACAATGTTATAAATCAATATTTTATGGTTATACATAATATAGTTCTAATAATGCATTTTATGCTAATGACCATAGGATAAGGCCCTATACACTCCTCTAGTTGAGGTCACCATCATGCTGAAATGTGACCTCAATGCTTTTATGTTAACTGTTTAGCAGTTTTGTACTGGTTTGCTTACTTGTGTTTCTGATCTCATAATGAGTATTATTTATTTAGAGGCCATATTGCGTTGTAATAAATAGTTTTTTTAAGGTTTATTTATTGAGAGTAATGTACATATATTTGGAGGAAACGAGTAAACCAAAGATTTTGAATCGTCCCTTTGGATATTTTTAATTTTGACAAATTTAAATACATTTTTATGATTTAGTATCAACGTTTTGTATATAATTATTATTAGAATGATGATCTTATTGACGTGAAGTTCTCTTTACATTATAGGAGATATTTAAAGCACTAGGGCTAATGCAACATTTGGCATTCATGAAAATATTGTTAGCTTCAGCTTCCTTTAATACTCTGTAGAATTGCATTTGTTGGATATGTAAGGTACTACATCATAATATTCTGTGCTGTTAGTAATGACAATATTTTGTAATCAACTTATTTTTTATAGGTTTAAGATGACCCATAGGTTCTGCGCGATTACCGCATTGTACTGCCCGAATAGACTGAAAGTGTCCAAATATTTCCTTTTTTGATATTTGATAAATTGTTTTGTTACATTATGTATGGACTTATACCCCATGATTTGAATGCCAAATAAATACTAATTGATAATTGTTGGGTTTTATTTCAAAATTTATAATAGTTAAAATAGTAAATCTTCACTGTGTCACTAATCCTAAATAGTCGTCCATCAATGTTCCGATAGCAAACTGAAACAAAGGAAAGTGTTGATTATCAACTTCATTCAATACTAATTAGAAATGGTTCATTTGTTGTACAGTCGACGTCAAAGATTTCGTTACAGTTTTGGTGCTGAAGATATATTTACACTACTTTATTGCCTTGACATTAAGGTCGCGTAAATAAATATATTTATGGCACCTAAACCGTAATGATCTTTGGCGTAGACTGTACGTTGTAAGGGTAAAACATTTTTTTTGTATAATTAAATAATACAACAATGTATAGTGTCAACATAAAGGTGAGCTGTTTTGCAATAGATTTTCATCTAAAAATAAATCAAGACAAATAGCATTATTGAAATAATTTCTGCGAACGAATAAAACATTGAAGTCGTCACATGCCATACAAAATTGCCCTTCGTAAACTGTCCTGAAATATTGTTGACGTTTTGACAACTGTTGTTTTTGGAGGGAACATGCATTTTCCAATTTGGTACAGTCACCATCAAAGTATCTTATACCACGTAGGCCATAAGAATATGTGACACGCTCGTATGTCACTAAGGCTGTGTCATAGATATTCTATGTGACTACAAAATTTCAGCAAATTGATTTTGTGTGGCTTAACCTGTGGTCCTGCTATACAGTGCACTGGGCTGCCTACTTTGGCTGCTGTAAAGTATTTGACATTGTACAACACATTGTACACTATATCAATTGCATAACAGTCAGAAGAGGACATCTGTATGTGTACATTACATACTAAATACGTGTAATGTACAGAGGTACATGCTTCAGATTCAACATTGATACAATCCATGCAATATGCATGGATGTATCAACTCATGCCAGCAATGATAGGACATATCATCACTCTCATCAAGTTAATAACTATAACGTCTATAACACTTTAAAAGACTTTCTAAGTTAACAATTCATTGATTTAGGTGTTCAATAAAAGAGTATATTTACATATTTAGAAATAAAACAATAAATTATATGACTATGATGATCATAACTAAGTTAACAAGATACTTACAATACCAGTTGCATCAACCCTGGTGCCCACAATCTTCAGTCTGATGACATCCTCTTCCTGGATCACATTGTCTTCCTGCTTGCTTTTATAGCATGGTGGGTTTACATTTGGACAGAACTCCATATCAGCGGGGATGGACTGGAAATACCAGAAAATATGCACTTATTAAATTCTTAGATGGAGAATCCTTTGAACACTATGCAGTATGTATCTATATACTTTATCCCTTAACTTGGCATTGTATTTCATAAATACACGGTGGAATTTAATCGGTGAACAGGAACCCATTTTTCTAATTCAGTAATCGATGGCGGTCACGTTTATGTAGTACTTAAGTGGAACCAAGTTTTTTTTTAGCATAAATTTTTTTTATGTTGAAATTAAAATTTATTGAAATTAAAGTTTAATACCTCTTTTCAAACTGTCAGCCATAGAAACTTAAAACATAAATGAGCAATAACCACTCACATGCTTTAATTTTTGCGATAGACTCTATTCCTATGTAAAATAAGAGCGATGCATGGCTGATAGTTTGAAAAGAGGTATTAAACTTTTCAGACTAAACCATTAGTAGGGTGACAATAAATTTTAATTAAAGTTTAATTTCAACATAAAAATTTGTTATGCTAAAAAAAAAACTTGGTTCCACTTAAGTACTACATAAACGTGACCGCCATCGATTACTGAATTAGAAAAATGGGTTCCTGTTCACCGATTAAATTCCACCGTGTATATGCAATTACCAAGCCTAGAAGCCACCCATGATGCCACAAATGGTTAATGTGTGGTACCTTTTAATGGCTGTTAATTTTTCACAATTTCACCATTGCAAACAATTAGAGCTTGCATTTAAATGGAGCTAATATTTACATCACAAAAAGTAAATCGTATTTTTGTCTTATTTATCCGACTCTGGAAAGTGGGCTGGATATGGACTGTTTGATTATCAGACTACCTTTGGTTCTTTAAAAGTTGATAATTATAGTTAATAAACAATGTATGGATACAATGATTATCCCTTCAACTGGCAATTTGTGTCAGGTAATTAAAATCCAAACATGCATTCCCGCAGTGGGAGCTTGCCAGATAAAGGATTATCTTGTATGTCTTATGTGTAGGTGGGTATATATTATCATTGTTGCGCCTGTCAAAACCGATATGTGGTAGATTTTAATTAATTCAGTTAATACCCTTTGTGTATAGTGGCTAGGTCCTTATTTTGAAGTCATAAATCAATCACATAGTGGGTTTTATAGGCGCAGCGACGATATGAAGTATTTGAAGTTTGAATTGGGCAAATTGAAAAGAATAAAAATACTATGGAAATAAAAGAAGCAGTATAACTTACATGGTGTGATATGAAACAGCTAAGTGGTCCGATTTGAGCAAACATTCCAACCTGCAAACACATTGGTTAATTGTAGCTTTAAAGGCACAAGTTATTCTCTAAATAACTTACAAGGAGACATTAGCAATTGTAAGTTTCGCACTGGATTATAAACAATAAAAGGCAAAATATTATTAGTTGATAAAGTGGCGTAATAAAGAGGCCTATACCATACCCAGCAGTAGGTGGACACAGGCTGAATAGATAGATAGATACCTTATGAATGCAATCTATACTAATTTATCATCATAACAGGTGTAATGCTATTGACCAAAGAATGTCTGTAATTAATCTTATTTATTAATTCATGTTTTTTCAATTGTACTGAAGCAGGGTATAGAAAATGTCAATTGAGATAGAGATCTTTATTTTGCATCCAGTGTGTAGTATACATATTATTATATCTATACATACAATACATGGACCCTGGTAGGGTATAGCAAAAATTCCTTAAAACTAACAGTTTATTTTTAAATGTCTAATCTACTTACTTATGATTTACTTTATATCTAAATACAATTTAGTGGTAACACTGATAACAAGTTAGCACCTGTATTTACAAATTATAGTATAATTAAAAAAACTTAACAAGTCACTAGTATCAAATCAGCATTCTTAAATTTACAATGTATCGTCAAAAAATTCAGACATACTGTAATAACATTTTTCTAGCAGAATTTTTTTTTAATTATTTGTAAAGCTAGAGTCTGATTGGGAATCTTTTATATAAGGACCGTATCTAAATGTAAGTAGACAACTTTCGGGGCCCTATAAATACGTATACTCAACTTTATATAACAAAAACTGTTCAGTATATTATGAACCATATTAATGGGTACGATTTAAGGTCAGAAACAATATGTCATTCCGTTAAAATCAATGAAATGGATCTGATTAACTTACGAGACACGGAAAATAATTTTGGACGACTGGTGTAAAATTAAGGGCATAACAATAAGAAAGCTCGTTAAAAAGTAAAAGTTCACTTCTGCAGGCATATACAAACCGATCAATAAGTTCGGCAACACTTTAACTTTAGAATATCTGCCCAAGAGTGGAAGAAAACAGGGACCATGGGACCCAGCGTTGCATAAAAAAGTAGTACGAATATTTTTACAAAATCCAACTCTTTCTGTCCAATGCTACCAAAAAAACGAAAAATCCGTCTTTTATGATACAAAAAATTAAAAAGAGACGTAATCTAAAGACATAAAAAACAGGAACAACCTAAAAGAGATGAAAAAAAGTCATATCAGTTAGAAAACGGACAAGTAAACTGTATGATCATGTGCTGACTAAGAAAAAGCAATGTATTATCATGGACGACGAAATGTACTGCAAACTAGATTTATAAACGACCCCTGGACCTTAGTATTGTACCATGCCCGTTGGAAAAATTCTCTCTAAACAAGATACAGCCATCAGTGTTGAAAAAATTGGTAAATAATACTCGTATGGCAAGCAACTTGTCAACGTAGCATGCGTTTCAAAATTTTTTTCACCACAGGTAGTTTAAACGCTGAAGTATACCAAGAAGAGTATAAAAAAATAAGACTGCTGCCTCTCATTAAAAAGCATAGGATGCCTACTTTGTTTTGGCCTGATTTGGCATCATGCTATTACTCGAAAGCCACCCTTGAATGGCATAAAACAAACAAGGTTGATATAGTCAAAAGAGACATGAATCCCTCCAAGTGCCCTGAAATGCCCCCAATCGAAAGGTACTTGGCTTTTATGAAGCGGCAGCTTCAATAAATGCCAGAGCTGCAACATCAGCTGACGACTTAAAAAAAAGTGGAACAGGATGTCAGGAAATATAGCAAATGTTGTCGTCCAAAATCGAATGAAGGACATCCAGAAGAAAGTAAGATTGACGGCTAAATAGGGGTCCTATGGCAGTCTCTTTACAACATAGTTCTAGAAAAAGTGTTATATTTTAATTTATTTTTTGTTTTATTTCAAAATATTACTTAATATTAAAGTTGTGTCACTTTTATCTTGTCTACTTATAATTCGATACGGTCCTTATGCAGATATGTGATTGTAAATTTTAATTGCTCTGTAGTAAGGGCCATTTTTGTATATTTCTAGTTTCGGTTCCAGTAATTCTAGGTTGTGCTGTTGATGGGCATTTTGACAAAATTTAAATAAATGATGTTTATACGGACAAATATGGCAACTTCTAAAATGTAGAGGGAAGGGAGGGTTAGCAGTTTTAAAATATGGCCTGCAGCTATTTGGTTGATGGATATTTGCGAGAATTCTTATGCATTTTTTCTGCATGACAAAAATGTGGTCAGTATCAGTGCTGTGACCACACATCAAGACTCCATAGCGTAGCCAAGCAGTGCTTGTGAGTGGTATGCTGCCAAAGCACAATGAGTACTGGTGTTACTTTTTAGCACACTCAAAGCGTAGATGAATCGCAATAATTTATTTTTCAGGATTTCGATGTGTTCTTTCCAAGTTAAGTGACTATCTAATGTAAGGCCTAGTAGTGTGGAATGAGTAACTTCTTTGATTTGTAGTTTTGTTGTTACATTGTATATTAATATCATCTAAAACCATTATTTACCTTATTTACTTGCGTGACAATAGCATCAAGCACTTCACCTTTGAATGGTCGGAATACTATGGCCTTATATTTGATTGGATATACAACAAACCCTTGGCCTGGCTGTATGAGGCCTGCACCTATATTATCTATTGTTGTTACAGCTATCACAAAACCGTACCTGTAAATTATAGTTATAGTTATTAATATTAGTCAATATGATTGAATAGTAAAACATAGTTTAACCTAAAACATAAAAATAAAACTTAATTTCCTTACTTCCCCGTGCATGTTCCTTCCACTTCAGTGTATAGTTTTTGTTTTACAGTATCTAACAATTGTGGTCCAAAATACCGCGGATGAAGCAGAATTTCATGTTCTAAGGAAATCTGTAAAGAAATTGCCAATGTAACAATCTTTGTAACTCGCAATAATACACCCAAATATTAAACATACTCACATGGTAAAACATTATGCTTGTGTATATTTTATCTTAATAAAAAAACATTATTTCTTGTCATTCAACCTTAATACTGAATACAAGAATTACAATATACGAGACCGTAAATACCGCGTAGCGTCCGCGTCCGCGGCACCAACCAATTAATTTGACAAATGTCAATAATGACAGTGACGTTTTACTGTACAGTGCTGCCATGCCTTAAAGTTGTTAGTAATTTAGCAAATGGTTTTAAAACTTACTCGAACAATTTGCAGAATTCATAGTGTTGTTTACCGGTATTTTTGTTACATTAGAATGAAGGACATGTTACATGTTATCTTATCTATAGCAGAATGACACATCACTAGGTATTACTCAAAAATGCTAATGAATGGATATGTGTGTTCTATACTAACTTTGTTGTAAAAATGGCAAAAACTTACGATTATTTATTCAAATTACTATTGATAGGTGACTCGGGAGTGGGTAAAACATCTATATTATTCAGATTTTCGGAAGATGCTTTCAATATCTCATTCATATCGACGATTGGTAAGTGGTCAGTGTAGACACCAAAGGTTATTGTCAGATAACTTTGTACCTTTTTTTTCATATAATTTGTCATTGAAGAGGCCTTTTTGTTTTCTTGGTCTTTGTGCTTTTTTATGCCTTCGTGAACAGAAAGGAGTAGCCACAAAGAGGCGCGGCTCTATGTTAAACAGCACCCTTATCGAATTAATGAAGGAACCATTCATGACATCATACACACTAATTTTAATTATTAGAAGGTTCTAATCTAATGTTAACCACTACTGGCTTTCAGGTATCGACTTTAAAATTCGGACAATAGACCTTGATGGCAAGAAAGTAAAGCTACAAATATGGTTGGTACTATTAATTTATTATTCGAAAATTGTACATTTTAGGGGTAAAAAATTAAATAATTTATTTCATTTTAGGGACACGGCAGGCCAAGAGAGATTCCGTACAATCACAACTGCCTACTACCGTGGCTCAATGGGCATAATGCTTGTTTATGATGTTACTAATGAGAAGAGCTTTGAAAATATTAAAAATTGGATAAGAAACATTGAAGAAAATGCCAGTGCAGATGTGGAAAAGATGATTCTGGGCAACAAGTGTGATCTAGATGCTAAGAGACAGGTAAAATTTCTTAATTTAAACAAATATAGGCCACTTAATTAGTTACATTTCCTGCTTGCTCATAATTAAAATTAATTGTTTATTTCCCTGTTACACTTACACACTTCTAAACTGAACTAGTGACATTGCTAATGTTTTTATTGAGTCAGTAATAAGTATAGGAGGAATATTTTAATAGTATTTAATTCTTTCCTACTTTTTAGATTTATAAATGTTTAAATGTATTTTTTTAATTTTACGTAATTTTGGACATGGATGGTTTGAGATGAAATAACGAGTTAATAGCTCTTCCTTGAAAAGTTAACACACTGATCTATTTCATTAAGTGAAATTGTTAGTTAAAAAAAGTAACAAGTAATTATACCCAAATCAACCTATCTAGTGGTTTGCACTTAAGGTGGTGGTAAATATTGTGCTTTATCCCGAAGCTCAAAAGATATTGCAGTTGTGTTTGGATATACTTTTGTATATATTATTATGGACTCCAACATGTTTTTGTAGAACTCTTAATTGTTATGAATGACTAACTTTGAACATGTCTCATACTGCATAGGAAACAATTATATCCCACAAGTTAATATTTATGAATAAACACATACATATACCCTTAAAAGAATTATGTATTTTTTACTCTTAGGGACACCCAATTAGGATGAAATTATAAATCCTTAATTGCAGTCAGCTTAGTGACAACAGTTAAGTACCTAAAAAAAATCTCTTCAATTTCATACCACAGAACTTCCTTACTTTATTATTTATATTATACTGGTTTCTCCCTTGCATATTTCATAGTTATTACACAAGTATTTGTTATTACACAGGTTTCAAAGGAGCGAGGGGAACAGTTAGCTGTAGAATATCAGATAAAATTTGTAGAGACATCAGCAAAAGATTCATTAAATGTAGAATCTGCATTTTACACCTTAGCAAGGGACATTAAGGCTAAGATGGAAAAGAAACAGGTATGTACCTAAAATATTGTATTCAATTTATTATTGTGTGGGTACTTTCGTTTTTCGATAATTTTATTTTATTCAGTGTCTAGTTCATATGGATATCTCTATAGTGGTATTATTGTGTTAACAAATCATTAGAGTGTATGAATATTAGGAATATTAAACTGTAACTTCCTTATTCATAAATGTCTCATGAATCTGATAAGCATTTTTTCAAAGCGCCAACAATATTTATTGACTTTGACTTGCTAAGTTAAAAGACATTCATGAATATGGGGGTTACAATATAAATGTTTGCCTCACCCTTGAGCGAGGTATGGTCACACTGACCCAGTTGACTGGCAAGGGAATTTCTTTCTGAGGCAGCTCATTCAGTGTGGACCCAGTGGTTCAGTTTAAAATCGGTATCTGCACCCTATTTCTCTCAATGTATCAAATGGTGATGAATAATATACTGGGATTATGGTATATTCACAGTAATCTCTTCTATCTTGCTTCACTTAGGGTCTGTTTCACCTTCCCCAAATCAGATATACAGGGTGTAAACGTTAAGTGTTTACAGGCCATAATTCTGTAAATATGAGAGATATCAGAAAACTTTTAACTGATATCGAAAGTGCAATGAGTAAAATTACATTAATAACTTTTTCTAAATGGATGAAGTAATATTAAAAATACTAAAAAAAAAACACTCCCATACATTAAATTTAGTATGACGACTTACAGCCTTAAACAATGTCGGGTATCATAAGAAATAAAATTGTTAGAGATTCGTTATTTGTACGACTACGTTGTAATAAAATGATAATACTACCGTTTATGAAATAATTAATCTAACATTTACTCTTAAATAAAAAATATTCGTATTAAACTAGTCTTTGAATGAACGGTTACGTACTAAATGTACAGTCAAGTGCAAAAATAAGTATCGAAAGAATCCGTTCATAAATATGTTACGACGTTCTTATTACACAGAATTAGAGTGCACTGGGACATATTTTTGAACGTTTTTTGTATACCCCTTATTTTGTCTTCGACTGTATGGAAGGGTTTGAAGTTAATATTTGGGATATTTCTGATTTTATTTCAAAAAAGTTATTAATGTAATTTTACTCGCTGTGTAACATACTTTCGATATCAGTTAAAAAAATTCTGATATCTCTCATATTTACGGAATTATGGCTTGTAAACACTTATCGATTACACCCTGTATATGTAATATCAATGTAATATTTTTTTGTATGCCAGGGGAAAAGGATAGTCATCATTTAATCTGACGGATATGTTTATCTGGGGTTTGTGAAACAGGTTCATGGGAAATGGTGGTTCATTATATTACCTAATTAGTAACTTTGAAATTCGCTTTCCAATGTACAAGGTGCCCGTGAGGAAACGAAATTTTTTAACAGCATATTCCTGGCAAAAAATGTTATGAGTTTTGGTCAAATCTGCAAAAAAAAAATCGAATGCCTATCTACATAAAAAAAAGTATTTTATTAATAAAAGTATCGCAAGAATACACTAACTCATTTTTACATGTGCCAGGTATGTAGGGAGACATTCGAAAAAAAAGTATTTTATTAATAAAAGTATCGCAAAAATACACTTTTTACTCTTTTTTACATGTGCCAGATACCTAATTAAAAATTTCTTTGGCCATTTGATGTCAGTCAATTAAATGTGTAACAAAATCGATACCTAAAATGCGTTTATCATTGCGTAACGGTCAAAAAGGATTGTAAAAAACTATTACATTTTTCCTTATTATAATAGACGGAATCCGGCACGATATTTTTAACTTCAAATTTGGTCAGTAATTAATATTTTTTTCCCTTTCCTCATGGGCACATTGTATACCATAGAGTCAGCTAGATCCTTTTGCTTCTTAATCTATCTTTCCACGGGATATGAACCCTAGATAGTATATGTAATAAATAGTATGGGGAAAAGTAATGTTATTATGCTAATACCAACTTTTTTGTTTCATGGCTGTCTTGAAAACAGAAGGTAAAGGTCTTGAAATAGTGTGTTTGATGTTGTCTTTGTTTTTATTTTAGCTTATCAGTGTTGCCTATTATGTTCTATTATTTTAACCAAAATAGGAAGAGCAATGATTAGTTTGAGCCTGTTGCTGTATGAATGACAAAACCTAGCAAAATTCATATTATTTAATAATGAAAAGCTCTGACATAATAAAGAGCTAGTCAATTAACAATTTGGCTTTGTTAAGTTTTGTATTGAGACTCTCGAAATGCTTTCGATTTTCGTTTCCACTTCATCGTTGATACCTTTGACTAATCATTCATAAATGGGTGAATCAACTTTTAGAATACCTGACAAAATTTTTGATTTATTTAACATTCTAAAATATTATCTAATTGTTTGATTTCACAAACATATATATATGCATATAACTTTAAACCATCTATTCGATTTTTATAACTTTTCAATAATTTTAGATGTTCTCTAAAAGATGATTTATCCAAACCTAAAACCCCCCCAAAAAAAATTTGCCAAACGTCAGGGTCGTAAGAGTGTAGACGTACTACGTCTACACTCTTACTTCATACTTAAGGCTTCCTATATCACCCTGATAAGGGATGACTCACATTAGTACGTTACGGCTCGAACCATCTGACTCTTGTCTAACGTCGTGCTTCCCATAAAACAAAGCGTCGGGTATTGCGGTCATTCTTAAATCTTAGTACCTTGTCTCAATAGCAATCATAGGTAATCGTGGTTTGTGTTCAAAATAATCTGAACACACTTATTGTTAAATCGAGCGTGCACACTGCAATTATTTTGATCACCTCGCCTAATTATCAACTTCTGCTGCTGATTGTAATACAATAGATAGGAAAGCATTTGTGTAAAGCAGTTTTCGGAAAATTTGATAACTAAAATATGTGCGTCGCAGGCAAAGTTCCTTATTGTTCATGTTATTTTTTAATGATTTGTTGCCAAATGTGTCGTTGCTATTCAACATTCATGACTGATTTTATTAGTTTTTTTATAGTTCCTTGTACTAGACGTTATCTTATCGACTATTAATCATATCTTGACGCTGCATGGTTTGCAGTTCGATTGTGTCACAAGATCTTATGGGTTTAGATTACGTAATTTGATAGATATACTTCTATGTAGTTTGTATTGCATAGTTTGACATAGGTACTTTTCATCCATTTTAATTTAAATTTTTATTATAACCATTAGAAGTCGTTGCCACTTATTACTTTTAACTAAATATTTAAAAACAACTCTTAGACCTTCTTGTTTAAAATACAACTATACTTTGAAATCTTTGAATCCATGGAAATTTAAACAGACCTAAAAATCGATTAGAGAAGGCAAAATGAGTAACAGGAAACGACTTATTTTTACTGCATTTTATCCCATACTTCCCAGTAGATAACAAAGTGATAAAAATGTTTTAACATTGCGCTTCAAAAAGTCCCGTTATGTTAGTCATCTAAAATTGTTTGTTCGCGCGCAGGAGGCGAGTAACCCGCCGGCGCGCGGCGACCAGCGCCAGATCAAGGCCAGCGACCAGCAGCGCAAGCCCGTGTCCTGGCTCTCTCGCTGCTCCATCCTCTGACGCCTCCAACCCCGCGCCGCCGTCAGCCCCCTACACGAGCGTTTTTCAGTTCTCACCTTCAAGGCGTTAGCAAACATACTCGGCCCATTCACTGAATCCTCAACGTTAACTTCGCATGCCAAATTAACTCAATTCACGAACACTCGACCTTCGGGGTTTGTTAGCATGTTTCGTGTTTACTACTCGCCGAGCGTTCTGCAATAATAATGTAGACTGACCGTTTGCTGCTGAAAAATCGAATTTACATCACTGTGACCGTGTACCGAACCCACCTCGACTATATTTTTCGACCTTCACTTTATTAAAACTGGTGCGCTAACTTCACACGGGATCAGAATTGCTTTTGTATTTTTATATCCAGGATTTATTACTTTTCTTAGTTAAAAAAACAGTATTTTTATCTGAAATTAGCTGTAAATTTTGTTTAAGTACTTCTGATGAGACAAGTTTATTTTTATAGGGCAAAATTTAGGGTGTTGTTTATATTGAAAAAAAAAAAAGTTTTAAAGATATTATTTCAATAGTTTTATTTAGTTGTACTTTTCCATTTGCTATTTTAATTAAGATATATATTTTAATGTAATATATACTATTTAATTTGAATAAACAGTGCTTTTTTACACAACATTGTTTAATTAATATCTTATTTATTGATGTCCCTGTAATAAATTAAACTAATTTATAAATTAGAATCTTTATTGCCAACAATATATACAAAAGACGTGTAACACTCTCATTTCATTTTGTTTAACAATTGGAAGAGCTTGTTAGGAGTAACCAATCCAATCCCTATAATATATTACAATTGGTACTCACTGGTTCTATAATTTAAGTAACAAATTGGTAAATGCTTTATGACGCTTGTATCCGCTTGGGTGAAGGTCTCAAAGGCCTCAGCACTAGGTTTTTAGCTCCAATAAAGGCAGTACTAGAGATAAAACCTAAAAGCTTGATGAAATTCTTAGCTGACAAAAGTACTACATCACCAAGTAATTGCATTCCATTTCTCCAATATACAGTATATATTGGGATAGGAGGGAGTTTCTCGGACCAAACACCATTGCGGTACTTTTTGGCGTAATTTTCTGCTGATAATATGGCAGGAGCTAATTTTGACTCAATGGAATTCTTTCCGATAGTTTGCGGTACAGAGGCCTTTGCAAAACCAAGTTCCACCAGCTTCTGACCAATGTCAAGAATTTCCACTTCTTTAGTCTGAAAACAAGAAAATATCAATGAGTAATGAGATATTTATGACACCTAAATTGAAGCATTGGGTCATTACCTAGCAGCTGTGGATATGAACTGTTCTTATGTTACAATGTTAATATTGTGTGATGTGCATTGATATTTTATTCTCGAGTTACGGGTGTTTTCATGTACCCATAAAACAGCACCTTAGTTTAGTGCCAGATTGATCTGTGTAAACTGTAAATGTCCCTGAATATTTATTACTCAAAGCCAAAATTAATCTTTCTTTGTCTTTGCTTTGTAGTTTTATAAGTACTTGGTGTTGATTGACATTCCATTAACCTTGTGACGTCCAAAGACTGTATGTGACTGTGACTGTACACAACTGTGCCACTGACACCATAAACTTCATTTTTTTTTTAAATCAGTTGTAAAACAGGTAGGTTTTATGTCTTAACCTTCTGCCACCCAGAAAATAAAAGTTGCCAATGAATTTTGGATTCATACTGTACCTTTTTTTAGGCCTCTGGGCGGCTAGAATTTAACACCTGTTTTTCTTTGTTTCACCAGATAGTATCCATATGGGAAAATTTGCTAATTCATTTTACTTTAATTTAAATATTTTATTATTGATATTCTATCTATATATCATCTCTTCTTTTGAACTTGATGTGTCAACTTTCTGATTAATCTTTTTAACCTTGTAAGACCCACCAAAATTAAATTTCCTATTTTTATTTTTAACCTTGTTCTATATGTGAATTGGTAAGAAAATTGTTTGTTTCAAAAAGCAATAAAACAAAAGAAATTCTACTTTAGTTGGTTCATGAAAGATTCAAATTGGATTGCAAAATCTGTAGTCAGGTTCAAAATTGCAGTATGTGAATGAATTGATTCATAAATCGTCCATGCAATTCTGATAGCCACTGTAAGTACATTGGGTCTTACAAGATAAATGAAGTCACAAAGTTCAATTGTGCCTGTTGGCAAAATCTCCTACAAGCTCTCAATATTTAGATTACTAATTTATATTTGTCTAGTTTTGTTTTTTTTATTTTTATTTTAAAATACTTTAAGACAACAATGGTATTCATATCTTTCATTGACATTATAAATAGAACCAGTATGTTAACAATAACAAGTAATAGAATGTTTTGTTTACAGTCACACAGTTCAAAGAAAGCAACAGTGATAAAAATTACCTTAGCCCGCTCTAAATGCAACTGAACAGTAGAAACAAGGCTGTCCTTGTCCCTGGCTATAGGCTTCAGGGTGACCTTCTGATCTCGCGCCACACACTCCAACCAGTTGACAGCATTCCCACTCACTATGTCAACACCCCACAACTGTAAATGAAAACAAAAATTACATGTCTACATTAAAAAAACAAAACAGACACTTTTTTGTAATCTTGGCAGATTCTCAAGTGTGTCACACTCATTAAGAATTATAGCGCAGGGAATACGTAACCTTCACTGGCAACGGCGGTTTACTGGAATGCCATAACGGTAGGTAGATTGGCGCACGGTGATCCACCAGCACCCTCAGTGGGGAGTGCTGTATACCGGCGTACCGCCCTCGGAGCGGCTCATGCTGCTGGATGAAGTGGTTCGGTACTTGACTCGCTTTAGAAAACTTGCTAACCTGATTAAAAAAACATATTCCAGTTATGTAACGTCGTTATAAATAAACAATTAAAATGGATGATATATATTTACCGGACGGATTTTATGCAGCGAGACAGCGAGACCTGCAGTGGCTAATGCGTAAACCGCTATCTGCAGACAAGTATTCGATTAGTTGTTGAGAAACAATGTCGTTTATTTTGATAAGCTTTGTGACCTATATACATACATTCACCCCGCGGTAATCCTGTTGTAGTAAATTGGTTAAACTTTGTATATACCCGCTGTCGGCTGTAGACATTTTGTTACTCAATAGGAGAACAAAGATTCATAGTTTAACAAAAATTAGCTCATTTATATTTTAAGAAAAACCAAGATCCTATTTTCTAACTTGAACTTGACAATCAACTGACATTTGCGTCAGTATTGCAGAATGAGAAAAACAAGTGAAAAAGGAATGCCACGTTCACCGGTTAATTTTCGTCGAATACATATCGTACTTTGTCTCACATTAATCGAAACAAAACAATCGTGCTAGGTGGATGTACTTTTTATGACTTAATAGATTCGAATAATAATATATTATGAATCTAATCTAAGAATAAATTATATTAATTATAAAACAGGAATAACAGGAACAGGGAATAAACAGGAATAACTACGCAAGCCTTCCACGAACTTTGTAAATTTTGAGCTTCTGTCTCTGTCCCTCTAACGAAAATGTTATAGAAGTAATAAAGATAAGAAAAAAATTAAGCGACAAAAGCGAAATAAGAATTGTCGTTTTTTCAGTTATTTGTATTTTTTATCTCATTTTCTTATTTAATTATATAGCAACATTACATTCCACGTCAACTTTTTTGACAGCTTGCTGGGGGATTAGCTGTTTGTAGTTAAAAATTCTCCTTAAATTATTATAAACCTCTCAAAATGATTACCGTGTTAAATACAATTGATACTGGCCACGAGGATATGATACACGATGCAGAGTTGGATTACTACGGGTTGAGACTAGCCACGTGTTCGTCGGATAACTCTGTGAAGATTTATGACATCAAGAGCGGCACCCAAACACTCGCAGCTGACTTGAAAGGTCACTTCGGTCCCGTGTGGCAGGTGGCCTGGGCCCACCCGAAATTCGGGAATTTGTTAGCATCATGTTCCTATGATAGAAAAGTGATCATATGGAAAGAGACCGGGGAATGGACAAAGTTGCACGAGTACGCGGGTCACGAGAGCTCAGTGAACTCGGTAGCGTGGGCGCCGGCGGAGTACGGGTTGGTGCTAGCATGCTGCAGCTCCGACGGCTCTATCTCCGTGTTGACATACAACCAGGACGGAAACTGGGACGTCAAGAAGATATCCGGCGCGCATGCCATCGGCGTTAATTCCATAAGCTGGTGTCCTGCCATATCTGCAGAACTGAATTTGGACCCGCTTAATAATAAGGATGCACCCAAGAGAATTGTTTCTGGTGGATGTGATAATCTAATCAAGGTTGGTTCTTCCCCTTGTTATTATATAAAAGCAGTTTGAATATAGTCGGCATAGCAAAAATATCTCTATTTCATCATAATGATGCCTACAATTGAATATATTGCGAAAACACAAATCAAATTATTTATTAACTAAATATTTTGATTTGTACTTTTTGTCAAAGGCGCCTAGCCTTGTAAGGGATTGCATATACCTGAGAAATTTGACAGGTGGTCGCTAAGACCAAGTGGCCGAGGAGTACAGGCATCAGCCGCAAAAGCTGAGTATGTGGGTTCGATCCCCACCTCGGACAGTAGATGATCTTGGTCATTTTTCTTTGGTATATGACATCTATTTATGATGCCTACAATTTTGAATGTTTTTAAACATATTAACATTTCTGTTCCTCTATTTAAAAAAATAAATAATTTTATTTATATGTATTATAATTTTTAGATTTGGAGAGAGCAAGGAGACCAATGGGTTGAAGAGAACCGCTTGGAAATGCACATGGACTGGGTGCGAGATGTTGCATGGGCTCCTTCCGTGGGCCTACAGAGGTCCATGATTGCCAGCTGTTCACAAGACAAACGGGTTGTCATCTGGACTAGTGATGACAATGTCTCCTGGACACCCACCATTCTGAACACATTTGATGATGTTGTATGGAGCGTGAGCTGGTCTCTGACTGGCAATATCCTGGCTATCTCTGGTGGTGACAATAAAGTCAGCCTCTGGAGAGAGGGCAGTGATGGACAGTGGGTGTGCATCAGCGAGGTGGCTAAGGGATTGGGACAAACGCCAAACGATGAAAGGAGTACACTTTAATTTAAAAATAATTGTATTAAATTCTTGTTAAATATGTAATGATTTGCTAATCGTAATAATAATCTAACTTTATAAAAGTTGTGTCTTTTTCACCTGAAACACTGTATAAGGCAAATGTTGCTAAACTTGCTACATAATATGTGCATGTTATCAGAAAAATAAGGAATTGGCCTTTATTAAATCAGATGTCTCAGCACCCTTATGAGTAGTAGTGACAAAGTGAGATGTAACTGAACCACACATACATTTTATAAACATTGAAGCAACCATTATAACTTGTTTTCAACATTCCTAAAATGTATCTAAATTAATTGCAAAATGTTTAACATTTGATGTTTTTAACAACATCTAATCAATTATTGTCTGTATGTACAAGGTATGAAAGTGATGTGCAGTCTCCAGTGTTTACAATTCCAGTATGGTAATAAAACTCAGTTTAAAAAACTAGATTTTATTTAACTTACATCTATATCACATGTTATTAAGGTGGAAATCAATCAGTTCTAGCAACAACGGCATCTTGTAGTACTCTGCTATGGACTTGAAGGTTTCCAGTTGAGAGTGCACCTCCTTTACGGGCATGAGAGGCCCAAAGTCACCCGCACAATCACACACTGTTGATAAGTTCTCGCGTTTCACCTGAACAAACAATTATATTGCTAGTAAAGTTATCATAATAAGGAATAACACACTCCAAAATATTACCTCTTTATGAATGCAAGAAAGCAGTTTATTTTAGGCAAATAATACAAATCTTTATTATAAAATTATAACAAAACATTTAAATTTGTTTATGTAGCACAATTCTCAACATTTTTCTTTAAATATTAGAGAAAGCGTTGTTTCTATTCAGCACGCGTTTATTTAGTTAAACCACAGGCAATTGTGGTTAACAAACTCCAATTGAAAATAATTGATGGCCTATTTCTAATAAGAGCTGCAGCTGGACTTAGATAATAATATTGAACTAAGGACAGGATGTAAAATGTAACTGATAATATTTGTAGTTATATATAAAAACTACTACGGAATGTAGTTATATATAAAAACTACTACGGAAATGCAAACAAATGGTAAAAATATTAATTGGGAAAATCTTCCACCTTTCGTCATTGTGCAATTTCGGGGTTGGCCGTATAGTAAAAGTTGCTCAGTAGGGTAAATTGCCAGTAACTGTCCACTCTCTAGCTTATTATAAAAATGAACTCTATGTGCTTATAGTTAGAATGCATTCTAAAACGATGTGTCATGTCAATGGCATTCACTCTCCCTTTTCCACAATTAATTCTAAATATAAGTACATAGAGTTTATTTTTATATAAAAGGTGGATCAGCGCCTGAGGATTTCTGGTGAAAGTGGTGAAACACCTACCCCTTAAACGTCTTAGGAAGCCGCTAAGTATTGATTGTACCTTTCAGTCTTATCAATATGTCCATGAGCGATACAAACAATACTGGCTTATTAAGTTAGACTGGCAATATATACTAGCCCCCTTATTCATAACCGTCTATGAATAAGGGGGCTAGTATATATTGCCAGTTAACAGATGAGGCAGGCGCTGATCCAGAGGGGGGAGGGGGCCCTGAGGGCACTTGCCTCCCCCCCCCCTGACACAGGACTTAGGTATGCCTAGGTGCTGTTTTAAGTATAAAATACAATCATATCATAGGTCGATGAACCCCCCCTGAACGAAGTCCTGGATCCGCGCCTGAGACGAAGGTATATGGATAAGGTTCAAAGCAACCTTCACATCTTGTTAGGTTTTGCTAGCATATACCAATGAGGGTTTTCTGAAATGGCGTTCACCAGGGCGGCAGCACTGAGGCGTCAGGTCCAGAAACTTGTCTAAATTCTCAGAGCGCCTATAGTTTCGTGTTTAAATGATTTGTATGAGTTAATAAAATTATATAAAAAAATTAAAATACCTTCTGGCTGGAGCTAGATAATTGTGTTTCTTAGCGGGACCTTATAGCTAAGTGGCGCCAACTAGTGGCATGCGTTTTCGAGAAAACCCTCATTAGGCATATTAAAAGATATTGGTATACAAGGCATATTAAAAGATTTGTCAGCCTCCGTAGCCTAGCGGTAGTGACCCTGCCTACGAAGCTGGAGGTTCCGGGTTCGAATCCCGGCGAGGGCATTCTTTGTGTATTTATTTATCACAAATGTTTGTTCCTTGGTCATGGCTGTCTATGTATTTAAGTATCTATATGTATCTATCTATTATATATATCGTCGCCTGGTACCCACATCACAAGCCTTAATTGAGCTTACCGTGGGACTAGGTCGATTTGTGTAAGATGTCCCAATATATTTATATTTATTTATTTATACAACATACTTGATGGCAGCGGCTGCAGATAAGGTCCTGCAGCGTGTAGGCGAGCGCGCGGCGGTCCATGGCCTCGACGAGCCGCCACTCGAGCTCCTGGTTGTCGTAGGCGGCGCCGCACGTCGGGCACACGCAGGAGGGCTGACGGACACAGGTTGTATATTGGTATACAACATACTTGATGGCAGCGGCTGCAGATAAGGTCCTGCAGCGTGTAGGCGAGCGCGCGGCGGTCCATGGCCTCGACGAGCCGCCACTCGAGCTCCTGGTTGTCGTAGGCGGCGCCGCACGTCGGGCACACGCAGGAGGGCTGACGGACACAGGTTGTATATTGGTATACAACATACTTGATGGCAGCGGCTGCAGATAAGGTCCTGCAGCGTGTAGGCGAGCGCGCGGCGGTCCATGGCCTCGACGAGCCGCCACTCGAGCTCCTGGTTGTCGTAGGCGGCGCCGCACGTCGGGCACACGCAGGAGGGATGACGGACACAGGTTGTATATTGTTATACAACATACTTGATGGCAGCGGCTGCAGATAAGGTCCTGCAGCGTGTAGGCGAGCGCGCGGCGGTCCATGGCCTCGACGAGCCGCCACTCGAGCTCCTGGTTGTCGTAGGCGGCGCCGCACGTCGGGCACACGCAGGAGGGGCTGCCGGACACAGGTTTACATTTATTCAGTGTGAATGAATTTATTTTAGGAGATCGTTGATAACAATTATAACCGTTACCGAGTCTTCTATTTATCAATGTTACCATTATTAATTAAACCTTATGTACTTATGTTGTAAATCAAATCAAATTGTAATATAATTTTGTAAATGGACATTATACAATATAATTTAAGTGACGTGTAAAATGTATACAATTTTATCAATAAACAATCTATCTATCTATCTATAGCACGTACAATATAGGGTGGAAATTCTTTTAGGGTTAGTGAAGGCAATTACCAGATCCAGAGACACGAAAACGGTCTTAGAACCTTCCCTCGATTTTCAATTAATTAAGATTGGCGCTTACAGATTTTGGAAAAAACATACAGGGTGGCAGAAAATAGTCATTTTTGACAAACTTTTTTCTTGATGCTAATTGATCCTATTTCTGTTCAGGATCAAAAGCTTGTATGGGACCAAAAAAGAATTTTGGGCAAGAAAAGCCGCAAACCAAGAATTAAAATTCCTATACATATTTCCCATACATTGTATGAAAATTAAAAAATATAATGTTCAGGTGAGTTTGCTGAGTACGCAGGGATCGTCAACATATCGGTAACACTCACACGTCGTCCTGCGTGGCGATGTCGGTCTCCCGGCACAGGTCGAGGTCGCGGCAGTGGTTGCACACCTTGCAGATGACCTCTGTGAGAACGCAGGGGTCGTCAACATGTCGGTAACACTCACACGTCGTCCTGCGTGGCGATGTCGGTCTCCCGGCACAGGTCGAGGTCGCGGCAGTGGTTGCACACCTTGCAGATGACCTCTGTGAGAACGCAGGGGTCGTCAACATGTCGGTAACACTCACACGTCGTCCTGCGTGGCGATGTCGGTCTCCCGGCACAGGTCGAGGTCGCGACAGTGGTTGCACACCTTGCAGATGACCTCTGTGAGAACGCAGGGGTCGTCAACATGTCGGTAACACTCACACGTCGTCCTGCGTGGCGATGTCGGTCTCCCGGCACAGGTCGAGGTCGCGGCAGTGGTTGCACACCTTGCAGATGACCTCTGTGAGAACGCAGGGGTCGTCAACATGTCGGTAACACTCACACGTCGTCCTGCGTGGCGATGTCGGTCTCCCGGCACAGGTCGAGGTCGCGGCAGTGGTTGCACACCTTGCAGATGACCTCTGTGAGAACGCAGGGGTCGTCAACATGTCGGTAACACTCACACGTCGTCCTGCGTGGCGATGTCGGTCTCCCGGCACAGGTCGAGGTCGCGGCAGTGGTTGCACACCTTGCAGATGACCTCTGTGAGAACGCAACTCGCACAGGGGTCGTGCCACTCCGCCGCAGCACTGAATTCGCCAACTCCGATCAGTCGTAGTAGGTTACGACGAACTAGTGTTATCTATAAGAAATATTTTGATTAGAATTATGGTTTTGCTATGTAAAATAGGAACAATAGAATATGAAATGTTGGTAAAAACGGTTCAGAAATTTGAAAGATAGTCCATTCCTTTTCCATGAATAGATATTTTTAAGCTTCAATTAGATGTCTTGTATAGTTTGTTATTTAATGGCCATATATATTTCTTTAGTGATATTTGGTACCGCTTCAACCAACAGGATCACGTTTTATAAAGTTGCAATTTACTATTTTGCTGTTAGTCTCTTTTTCTAGCCAATACGTGCGTGCGTTAGAGAGGCAAACAGCGAAGTTGTAAAATGTAACTTTATAAAACGCGACCCGGGTCACAGTTCTTCAAATTCTTACCTATGCCTATTCATAAACATTTTCTAACTTAGCAAGTCCATAAGTATTGTCAGTCCCTTTCCGTCTTATAGAAATATTGATAAGACGGAAAGCGACAAAAGATATTATGTGTTTCGTTCGACTTCGGAGATCTTCAGGATGTGAGAGCGTAGCGTCTCCCAATGACCGATAGATGCCGCTAGCGTCTATGAAGCCGCTCCACAGCCCGTAGCGCGCCGCTGTGACGTAGTTTCCGCTCAAACAGCTTCCTGTAACCAACCAGCTCGCACCCGGCGACTCGCCGCCATTTCATTGTTTCGTCGACCGTCTTGGCCGAAGGTCCGCATATTTTTATTTAAATTCGACACGTGGTCTTTAACTTTTCGATCGACTTAATTCCCAGTAATTATATTTCGGAACTTCTGCTCGAACAGAAAAGTTATTTTAAGGAAGTCATTTGAAGTGTTTCGCTAATCGTCAAGAAAGTGGTCTATCGTTAAATATTTACGACGAAAATTTAAGATTCGAATTTTAAAATTTCATTTCGAATAATCGAGTTCCCGAAGTATTTTCGAACCGATAACGTCCGTCGCGCAATTTTCAAGAGTGACTTCGATCTACCCACTTTTTCTGGCGAAATACGTTCTCGACCACGATCGTGTTTTAAACGTTACCGTCGTTCAGTCGTAGGCGTTTCCGAGATTTTTAAAGTAGGAAATCGTCCGATTAACGCGTGTTTTTAATCGCGTTACTTCTCATACGGTAACGTAAGCCGCTCCGCACCCGACGAGAGGAAACGTGCATCGCTACATCGTGTCGCCGCGGGCAGCGCGGCGCCGCCGGCCGGGGGCGGCCCGCGCGCCGCCACGTCGCCGGCGCCGCCGTGTCGCCGCCGCGGCCGGGCGCGCCGGGGCCCACCCCGCGCTCCGCCGCCGGCGCCGGGAGCTGCAGCTGGACCTGGGTACTCTTTACGTTTTCCGCTCTCGGATCGATTGGTGAGTTAGTTTAATGATATTCTATTAACCCAAGGAGTCTAGTCTGCGGATGGCGACGAATGTTGTGATGAGACTGACGTGGCGCCATGTGGACGCCACCGGTCCTGACCTCACTAGCTGCCACGTGAGCGCTGGCCGCCACGTGGTCGCCACTGGCTGCCACGTGGGCACCACCGCGCCATGTGGGTGCCACCGATCCTGACCTCACTGGCTGCCACGTGGGCACCAACGGTCCCGACTTCATTGGCCGCCATATGGGTGCCACCGATCCTGATCTCACTGGCCGCTACATGTTCGCCACCGATCCTGACCTCACTGGCCGCCTCGTGGGCGCCACCGGTCCTGACCTCACTGGCCGCCACCTGGGCGCCACCGGACCTGATCTCACTGGCCGCCACCTAGGCGCCACCGATCCCGACCTCACTGGCCGCCACATGGGCGCCACCGGTCCTGATCTCACTGGCCGCCACCTAGGCGCCACCGATCCCGACCTCACTGGCCGCCACATGGGCGCCACCGGTCCTGATCTCACTGGCCGCCACCTGGGCGCCACCGGTTCTGATCTCACTGGCCGCCACCTAGGCGCCACCGATCCCGACCTCACTGGCCGCCACATGGGCGCCACCGGTCCTGATCTCACTGGCCGCCACCTGGGCGCCACCGATCCTGACCTCACTGGCCGCCACGGGGGCGCCTCCGATCCCGACCTCACTGGCCGCCACGACGGTGCCACCGGGGCGGGGACTCCACTGGCTGCCATGTTGGTGCCACCGGGCCTGACGTCGCTAGCTGTCACGGGGACGCCATCGGTCCCGACGCTGGCCGCCACCGGTCCCGACGCGACTGAACACCACGGGCCCTGACCTCACTGACGCCATGTCGGTGCCGCCGGCCCCGACGTCACTAGCTGCCACGTGGGCACCACCCGTCCTGAACTCACTGCTCGCCACGTGGGTGCCACAGGTACTAACGTCATTGAGTGCCATGCCGGCACCACCGATCCCGTTTTTTGACGGGGTGCCACTACGATGCTACCGATCCCGACCTCACTGGGCGCTACAACGGTGCCACCGGTCCTCGCCTCATTGGCTGCCGCAACCACGACACCGGTCCCGACTTCACTAGTCGTCGCGACGGCACCATCGGTATTGACCTCACCGGGTGCCACGGGACACCGCTGGCCACGAAATTATAGTCACCATGATGACATTACAGGTAATAATACTGCCGTTCGATGCTGATGCTGTCCAGGCATGGCGGTATAACCCACCTCCATGTTGCTGCCGATCACGAAACCGCTACATTCACGCGACCACCGCAATGGCGCTACAAGTCAGAATACAATTGGTCCGATGAAGTTCATTGTGCAACTACAGTGGCCCGCCAAGCCGATACAATGACGCCACGATAACGCCTCGCTGCCGGCTGCCAACTGGCCGGATGACGCCACCGCCCGCGATATTCGCCATACGGCGGAAGCTCTGCCCAACGCGAAAGCGCCAACGACTCTTGTCAGTTTGGCCCCCCCATATCACGTAAGTAACCAAGCTGATGCCGGCAACCACCCTGGCGCCGCCTGCCGAGCGGAAGCATTGCAAACCACAGTCTGGTGCTCCTGCTTCGGGTGTTCCTGATAGACATACACGTGCCTACTGCAGCTGGGGGATTGCAAAC